>WNYA01000063.1:4417-42963 GCA_019512145.1 Engystomops pustulosus
ACGTTCACGAGTGGCCTAATAATGGTGTTGAGGCACAAAATATATGTCTCTGTGTTGGGACACAATAAATACATATATATAATATGCTGTATATACTCGTGTGTAAGCGGTGCGGCTGTATGATGAGGAAAGCTCTATCTTTTTACAGTTTTTACAGTATAGCCATTTACCACACTCTATTTTTTCTCTGTATTGGCATTTATACACTCGGTTATCTTATCCCAGTAAGTTACTATTATCTGAATATGTAATAAGCCTGGTTTGTCCTCTCCATTTTAGGGTATTTAGCTGGATTCTTTAACTTTACAATCAGGAGGTTATATGGATTATACACTTTAATAATAATTTTCAATTGCTGTTCTGTTCAGATCTAAGATGTAATTACATTTCTTATAGTTCTTAAACCTTCTAATAATCTATAATCTTATATATTAGCTGCACTTAACTCTGTGTTTATTTCAATTTTCCATCTCTTTTCACTGTTATAATCTGTAGTTAGGTTCCTTAAAGGGAACCTGTCACCAGGATCCTCATTTTCACTAAAGACAGTTTGCAGAAGCCCATTATACTTGCATTACAAATATGTAGTCTGCCTATTTACATTACAATATAATTGTGTGTTTAAACTTACCTTGCACACTGACAAAATCATGTTCTGAGTCCCAGGTTTGAATTTGCTTGGATGCATTTAAAAAAAAAAAAAAAACATGTGACTTGTCTGTGCTGCCGACTCCTCAGCTTTCAGCCCCCACCTTTGTACTCCTGTACAGCTCCTCCCTCCTGCTTCTTCCTTGTTATAGGGCCTAAGTCTTCATGAATTAAATCTATTAGAGTGTAACCTGGGAGTAGTATTTGTGGACAAGCTCTATGTTTTTCCTGTTCAAGATATGTTATACTGGGCAATACAAACATTTAAATGGATGGACATATTGCCCAATGAAATACATGTGGTTGTATGCTTTCGGTACGGTACGGGTAGCATACAACTGAAAAAAAAAATAGTGTAAAAGAGGCCTATCAACGTCTCTTTGTTACACGTCTGTATCCATGGATACAAGGCGGAATGTTCAGATAGAATGTTCTATGATGTAACAATCATAGATAGAACTAGTCTTCAGCTAAGCGACCTATGTAAGTATGCCATTCTCCACCTCCCCCTCACCTTCCCCGCGTTCCACGTCTCTTTTCGGTGTCGCGTCCCGTCGGGTCTCCGCTCCGCCCCCGGACCTCCGCCACGCCCCCGACCCTGCGCCTTATAGTCCGATGCGCCTTATATATGGAATTATTACATATATAAGGCGCATCGGACTGTTGCGCCTTATATTCCGGTGCGCCTAATGGCCCGGAAAATACGGTATGTCTCGCTGTGCCTGGTGGTGGATGGTGTCACAGGTGTCCTCAGGACACATCATCTTGTGACCCGATCTCCTGGGATGACATCTGGACCATCCTTTATATCTATGAGTGACGGTGACATCCTGTTTTTGCAGACGACTCCTGCACATTTCATGTGGAACGCAGATTTCAGAGTAGCAATCCATTAGCGGAATAGTGATGGGGCGGAGGCCCTAGGACTGCAGTACACTGTGACCCCAATGGAAGGTGACATCCCCACAACCCCCTCCAGACCCTTCTCGCTGACAGTTTGTGACTGATGAGCGCTGATACAGATGTGCAACAGTCTCTCTGGGGGCATTTTCACAGCTGTCCACAACTCATGTTCCCAATGCTTATTCTTATCTGTCATCAACAGGTTTTTTTAAAAAAATTAGAAACGGTCCTCTCCCACCCTTGTCGGAACCTACAGAAGTTGTCGTCTGATTGTTGCACCCTGGCCCCTGGATGCAGGATGGAACATAATTTGTATGTTCTTCAAGGGACAATGATAAACCACAGGTTGATACATCTGATGGATTTCCCTTTTCTGATTATTATCTGTATTTATATAATTAAGCAGATACAGTATAGCCATTTACCACACTCTATTTTTTCTCTGTATTGGCATTTATACACTCGAGGGCTGGGTGGTAGTAGGCCTCCAACACGCCCTCAGTGCTGGTCCAGGAATAGACTCACCTCATTTTGGATTGTTAATCTGATTTTTGGAAGATTAGCAAAATGGCAAAAAGTGCCGCTTTGCAATTAGCCTGATCTTCACCGGCCACTTTTTTTTTAAATTCGGGCAGCAGTGCCCTTAATTACACGTCCTCTGCGCACAATTGCTCAAAGACTTCTATTAAAGCAGAATTCTCGATTGTTGTCTACTGCTGTGGTGGCCTGCGCCGCCGACTCTGCAGGGGTGTGGCAAAGTTGCAGGAGCAAGATGAGCATGCTCAATTGAAGTTTCAGCCTCAACTTCCACGTCCACCGCTTATGTGTGCGGTTATTTGTGGAAGAGACCGTCTCTGGCGCTGGGGATTCCTCCAGGTTATCACCTGTTCTGTGGGATGAAAAAATGATATTAAAAATCAACATGCATATGCAAGGGGTTTTCGTCCACCATGCATAATGAATGTCCTCAGTTGAAGTATATCATTCTGCATGAGGGAAAGAAAACACCTCTGGACATATAAGACATTTTGAAAAACTTATATACTTACCCTCCGACATCAATAATCGCGTCTAAGAAACACATATACTTTGTATATAGGTTTGGTTTCTTTTGGAGTTTTCCACTCCCGCTTTTTGCCATCATTCTTTTTTCCCACTTTTATTGGTCGCAGGCTGACGCCTAACACTTGGTGATGATTTTGACTGTTTAAATAAAAAAAATGGAGGGTCACATCTATCATGCACAATGTTGCAGAGGTGACACATACAAGGCACAAAGCTGCAGGGGTCACATCTATCATGCACAATGCTGCAGAGGTGACACGTATAAGGCACAAAACTGCAGGGGTCACATGTATAAGGCACAAAGCTGCAGAGTTGACACGTATAAGGCACAAAGCTGCAGGGGTCACATCTATCATGCACAATGCTGCAGAGGTGACACGTATAAGGCATAACGCTATAGGGGTCACATCTATCATGCACAATGCTGCAGAGGTGACACATATAAGGCATAACGCTACAGGGGTCACATCTATCATGCACAATGCTGCAGAGGTGACACGTATAAGGCATAACGCTACAGGGGTCACATCTATCATGCACAATGCCGCAGAGGTGACACATATAAGGCACAAAGCTGCAAGGGTCACATATATCATACACAACGCTACAGGGGTCACAGGCAAGTGGGTGCAGCACATTGATTTAGGTAACTTGATAGGGACACGGGGACCAATCTCACTCACCAAGTGAGTTCCGTTGCTTTGCTGTCTACGCATCAGCCCACTCTTCGGAAATCAATTCGGTAGTCACCTCTTCCCACTTTTTTGCCTTCCTTAACTGGTCGGAAAAACTTTCATCATGCTCGTCCCACAAAATGGGATTTGCCTGAACTATGGCAAGTAGCTGCTCCATAGACAGAAATGCCATTTTGCTCAGCAGTCTCTACTAGACAACTAGACAGAGCAAATGCTGACAGGAAGGTCCTGTCCCCCGATTCTGGTCACCCCGGATACGTATATACGGTAGCTTATGGTGCACAACCTAATGCAGCATGTATGTAGCCTGTATTTATACTTTCCCATTGACTTCTATTGAGAGTACGGGACTTATATATGGCAGAAAATGGGACATAGAGCCTGTCCTCAGTAGCCAATAGTCACAATGCCTGCCTGCAGTTGCCACAATGCCTTCCCCAGTAACCCATAGTGGCAGTGACGCCCCAGTATCCAGGAGTCATGGAACCTGCCCCCATTAGCCAATAGTAAAAGTGCTTACCCAAGTAGCCACAATTCCTGCCCCTAGTAGCCAGTATTTAGAGTGCTTGCCACAGTGGCCAGCAGTCACAATGCCTTCCCACAGTAGCCCCAGTGCATGCCCCAGGAGCCAGTAATTGCAGTGATGCCCCCAGTATCCAGTAGTTGCAGTACCTGCCTCCAGTAGAGAATAGTAAAAATACTTGCCCTAGTAGCCAATATGGAAAATAATAAAAAACAGAAAAATTCAAACAGGACGGTGCAGCGGGTAATAACATCTTAGATAGTGGGGCACATTTACTTACCCGGTCCTGTCGCGATCCAGCGTTGCGTTCCCAGTTGAGGATTTGGGTCTTCCGGCGATTCAGTAAGGTAGTGCGCCCGATGTCCACCAGGTGTAGTTGCTGCACTGAAGTCCGTCGGAGTTCGCTGGAGTTCACCATCCCTTGCTGGGTGCAGGTAAGCGCGTGTCAAGCGACACTTTTTATTTTTTAAATACCGCAGGTTTTCTGAATCCGTCAGGTTTTCCGACGGCCACACCCCCGATTTTCGTTGCGTGCAAATCGGAAAAATTCGAGAAACCCAACGAAAAAAAGCGATTCGGCCCCTTAGTTAATGACCCCCAGTGTGTTAATGATGGAAGAATATATGGGTGCTCACCTTTTAACCACTTGCCCAAAAAGGAAACGGGCAGGAATGCCAGACCTCCTGGAAGTTGTCAGAGCAGAGCTTTTGTGTCCCTTTGCCGATGTTTTCTCCAAAAACTTTGCCACCGCATCGTCTCTATGATTGCCCAGTAGACCTGCTGCCTGGAACTTCGCCTCCTAGAGGCTGTATCTAACCTCTCTAGACTACCGCGGGCTGAACAAGGTCACAGTTAAAAACCGCTACCTCTTGCCGTTGATTACAGAGCTCTTTGACCGTCTGCAGGGTTCCAATGTGCCCTCCAAGCTGGATCTCCGTAGGGCCTACAACCTTGTCCGGATCCGCAAGGGAGACGAATGGAAAATGGCGTTCAAAAACCGTGATGGACACTTTGAATATATAGTGATGCCATTCAGACTGTAATGCCCCTACTGTCTTTCAGGAGTTTGTGAATGACATTTTTAGAGACCTTCTGTATACGTGTGTTGAAGTCTACCTGGACGACATCTTGGTATATTCTGCAGACCTTGAGACCCATCAATCACACGTATGTCAAGTTCTTGGTCAGCTACAGGCTAATCATCTCTACGCCAAGCTAGAAATATGTCAGTTTCACCAGCTGAGCCTTCCTTTCCTCGGCTACATTATCTCTGATAGAGGCCTGCAGATGGACCATGCTAAACTGTCTGCACGGGCAGACAGTGACCACGGGCAGAAGATCTACGAGCCATACAAAGGTTTCTGGGTTTTTCTAACTATTATCGGCAGTTTATTCCGCATTTTTCCACTCTGTTGTCTCCCATCGTGGCACTTACCAACAAAGATGCCAATCCCCATGCCTGGCCCTCTGAAGCTGAAGAGGCCTTCTCCAAGTTGAAGCCGTCTTTGCCTAGGCTCCTGTTCTCACTTGGCCAGACTCTTTTATCTTGAGGTGGATGCATCCTTCGTGGGAGCTGGATCAGTGCTCATCCAAAAAGGGCCTAAGGGCCGTACTCTCACTTGCGGTTTCTTTTCCAGGACATTTTCTTCTGCAGAGAGAAATTATTATATTGGTGACAGAGAACTGCTAGCCATCAAACTTGCTCTGGAGGAGTGGCGGTATTTACTGGACGAGGCTCCAGTAAATACCGTTTGTGTGTACACAGACCACAAGAACCTACTGTACCTCCAGACAGCCCATCACCTGAATCCCAGGCAAGGTGCTTCAACCCTGTTAATCCACTTCCATCCTGTGGAAAAGAATGTAAAGGCTGATGCCCTGTCCGATGCTTTGGATGTCGTTGGTGAGGAGCCAGTTCTTTGGCATATCCTGAACAACTCGTTGTTGCAGCTCTGGTGGATCTTCGGCAGCTACCTCCCGGCAAGATGTATGTCAGACCTGCTCTCCGAAACAGAATTCTGTTATGGGGACATTCTTCGGGATTGGTTAGGTACCCAGGAGTGCATTGTTCCGTGGCCCTCATCTCCCGCTAGTACTGGAGGCCAGACTTGGTCAAAAACCTCTGATATTTCGTGGGATAATGCTCCTCCTGTGCCCGTATCAAAGCCTCTTGTCTCAAAATGGCTGGACTTTTACTTCCATTACCGATAACCAGTCACCCGTGGTCTCTCGTGGCTATAAACTTTATCACTGATCTTTCTCTCTTCTCCTGCAATACTGTCATCTGGGTGGTGAAGGATCGGTTTTTCAAAATTTCCCATTTTGTTTCCCTTCCAGGTCTTTTTTCTTCTCCACGGCTTGCCAGTTTGTTCTTCCAACATATCCTCTGACTGCATTGACTTCCGCAACACATCGTGTCCGACCAAGGGGTCCAGTAATTATCCAAGTTCTGGCGTTTCTTGTGTTACCAGCTGCAAGTAAATCTGGAATTCTCTTCTGCCTCATCACCCTCAGTCGAATGGTCAAGTAGAAAGGTCAAATCAGACTTTGGACTGTTACCTCCGGAACTTCGTCTCAGCCCGTCAAGATAACTGGACTGATCTGCTACCATGAACTGAGTTTTTCTATAACACCCTGGACTCTAGGTCTGCTGGGGCAGCTCGTTCTTTATTGTCAACGGACAAATTCTCTGACCTCCTCGCCCGCCGTCCACTCCCTCTGATGTCCCTGCGGTAGAGGTCCTGGTGCAGGAGCTCAAATCCATTTGGTAACAAACCCGCCAGTCTCTCCTCTGAGCCACTGATCACACCAAGATCCAGGCTGATAAGAAGCGTAGGACTCCTCGTGTCTTCTCTCCAGGTGACAGATACGTCCAGCTGAAGATACCTAGCTACAAGCTTGGTCCCCGCTTCCTTGGTCCCTTTGAAGTTATCAAGCGAATCAACCCAGTGGCCTTCCTCTGCCTTCCTCCATCTATGCGCATCCCGAACTCTTTCCATGCTTTCCTCCTGAAGCCTGTCATCTTGAACCGCTTCTCTCAACATTCTCCTTCTCCTGCTCGTGAGGCTGACTCTACTGATGTCTACGAAGTCAAGGAGGTATTGGACATGAAGACCGTGAGGGGTAAACAGTTCTTCCTTATAGACTGGAAGTGGTTCGGGCCAGAGGAGAATATCTTGGATCAAAGTCTCCTCTAGAGGTTTCTTGGAACCAAGATAGTGGGAGGCATAAGGGGAGTACTGTCACAGGTTTTCGTTCTCCAGGGAGCACGCGTCGGCACTCGGAGGTTTAAAGGGGCAGTACACCGCTGATTGCCGTTGGCACTTCCGGGTTTCCCATAAAGACCAGCGGCTCCCTTCACTCCCCGATGGATCTTTGCACTCATTAGCCCTAGAGAAAGCTCCTGCATTCCTAGTCCTTGTTTCCCATTTCCTGCCTTATCTGATTTCCTGTTGTGACCTCGGGCCTGACCTGTGACCTTGCATCTCTCCCGCCAGCCCTGACTACTTGCCTGTACCTCACCATGAGCTTGAACACTGACTCTGTACCTCGACCTTGGCTGCCACCGTGGGCTATTCGCACCTGTGGAAGAACCTGGTGGCACCCTGCCGCACAAGACCATCCCGCTTTGCAGCGGGCTCTGTTGAAGACCAGGTGCCACTTAGATTCTGGTCCCAGGTGTCAGCTAGTACCATCTCCTGCGGTGGTCCAGGGGGTTCACTGACCCCAAACCATGACAGTCAAACAAAAAATGGTGCAGGGGCTTTATTAAATGTGGGCCAATGTATCCCAGCAACAGCTCAAACATGTGGTTTATTAGGTCCATTTATATTGATAGGTTCTTTTTTATCTATTTTATTAATAAATAATAAAATGATAATTAACAAAAAATCATACAATGTGATTTTCTGGACTTTCTGGGAATTATGTGTCTCACAGTTGAAGTGTGCATCTCCATTCTTTTAGGTGAGAAAAAATGTATCAAATACAAATTTTTCTCCTCTGTACATATTCTCTATAAATGTAGGTGATATGGTCATCATAACAATCAGACCCTTTGGCGGGGATTAGTTAAAAGAGTCTGTGAGCAAAATTATTCCCATTGTCCATGGCAACCAATCAGAGCTCAGCTTTCATTTCTTGCAGCAGTTAAAGGGAACCTGTCACCAGGAGACCCATTTTTAGCAGCCCCCCAGTCCCCACAGAGCATAGTACATACACTGCCAAAGTGTTTTTGTATAAAAAATAGGTTTTACAGAAACAAAGATATGTTATATTGTACCTTTCATTAGCATTTGCTGTGTGACTAGCCAGTTGCCTTTTGGGAGGGGCTGGAAAGGAGCAGTTCCCCCCACCCTTGGGAAACATGTGACCTTTTTAAATATATGAATAACTCCCCACACTCGTGATTGGCTGTAGAGGAGCAGGGGGCGTCGCTAAGCCCAGTGATGGGTGTATTCATATATTTGAAAAGGTCACATGGAGAAGCTGTTCCCCAAGGGTGGGGGGGACTGCTCCTTTCCAGTCCCTCCCATTTGACAACTGCCTAGTCACACAGCACGTGCTAATGAAAGGTACAATATAACATATCTTTTTTTCTGTAAAACCAATTTTTAAAACAAAAACACGTTTGGCAGTGTATGTATCATGCTCTGTGGGGACTGGGGGAGTGCTAAAAATGGGTCTCCTGGTGACAGGTTCCCTTTAATAAAATTAAAGCTGAGCTCTTATTGGTTGCTTTGAATAGTTTTAATAGTGTCATAGTATATAAGGCTGGAAAAAGATGCAAGTCCATCAAATTCAACCTATATGAATTAAATAAATGTTTTTTCCCATAACCTGTGATATTTTTGCTCTCCAGAAAGGCATCCAGGCCTCTCCTCAACATGTCCATAGAGTCTGCCATTACAACCTCCTGTGCCAGAGAGTTCCATAGTCTCACTGCACTTAAGGCTGCTCATTCCCGACCCTCTCCTTAGAGGAACATGGTGCACGCGTGTGCCCATTGCCGTCTATGGAGGACGTATATATGTCCCCCATACAGCAGTGTGAATGCAGCCTCAAGTAAAGAATCCCTATCTATGGCGATGGTTTTGCTCTCAGACACTTTTGATAAATGAAGCCCATTGTGCACTTTTCAAGGTTTATTTTACAAAATTATTTTAAATAAACATTCCTGAACTATGCAAATTGATTTATTATTATTCCAGGTATTAAAACTTGTCTGCAAAAATGCCTTCCTGTATAATCAAAGGCTGTCAGCATACATGGAAACAAAAAGATGCAAATGTCATTATGCATGTGTGTCCTAAAGAGAAGACCACTATTAGACGTTGGCTTTCTCAAGCACCAGAGAATTTTCATAATCTTGAAGAATTGTTTGACTTAATCCGTGCCAACAAGGCAAATGATGTATATCGCCTAAGTTCAAAGCATTTTTCAGACGACCAATATTTTTGTGAAAATATCAAACGTCGACTGAGTCCAAATGCTGTGCCATCGATATTCCCAATAAGTCGCCTGAGTTAGATGAAGATGTTTTAAATAAAAGATCCTTAAAACGCAATTGGATGCATTATTACTAGAGATGGGCGATTTTTTCAAAAATTTGATTCGCTGAGTGCGCCGAATTTTGCGGTAAAATTCGTTTTGAACCAAATTGAATCATGACGAGCCATGACAGGCTGCAGAGAGCTTGTAGGGTGTTGTGGAACGTTGTGCGATGCTCAATTATGCATTGGGAGTGTGGAGGTGGTGGCAGCAGCAGGAGGTCCGACAGTGGCACAGTGACAAATTCTGGAGGTGGCAGCAACATGGTAGGCCACAGAGTGGCACAATGACAGAGTGCGGAGGTGGCGGCAGCAGCAGGAGGTCAGAGAGTGGCACAATGACAAATTCTGGAGAAGGCAGCAACATGATTGGCCACAGAGTGGCACAATGACAAATTGTGGAGGTGGCAGCAACATGGTATGCCACAAAGTGTCACAATGACAGAGTGTGGAGGTGGGTGACAATTCCAGTCCCTGGCTAAGATGGTGGGAGGCATATGTAGTAACTGGCAGCAGATGTGTGACATCAGGCGGGTGGCAGCATCAGAATAGTGGTCAGGTAGTTAGAATCCAGACTCATTTCTCAACGTTTGGGGGAGGCGTCATGGCTGATCTAATCTGATGCATAAGGCATTAGTGTGTTAGAAATCCTGGCTGATCCACGCCTGATTCATCTTGACAAAGGTTAGCCTCACCACATTACGGCTGAACAAGCGGGTTCTCCTTGGGGTAACTATGGCCCCCGCCACACTGAACACCCGCTCTGATGCCACACTACTGGCCGGGCAGGACAGCTTCTCTACTGCAAACTCTGCAAGTTGCAGCCACACATCAAGTTTGGCTGCCCAGTAGTACAGGGGATCCTCTACCTGGGGTGGTAGAGTGCTGTCCAAGTAAGCCACCACCTGCTGATTAGGATCTGCTGCATGTCCTGCTGCTGCTGGTAGCGGCTACCCTCCTTACTAGGCAGGTGAAGGAAGCTGCTCATTAAGGACTCCAGACTTAAGCTGTTGCTGATGGAGCTGCTACTGCTCCTACCCCCCCCCCCATCTCCCTACAGCAGCCGTAGCAGTAGTACATAAGCGATTACTCCAGGAATCACCTGGTCAGACCTGACAGAGGATGGACAATGGCGGACATAGCCAGCTGCCAACTGTCTGCACAGTATTTCTCTATAGTACGGCAGTTGTTGCTCCCTCTCGGCAGCAGCAAAAAAGGCACCCATTTTGGACCGGTAGCGAGCGTTCTAGAGGGTGGAGAGCCAAAAGTAATCCCTATGGTGGATGTTGACTATTCGGCTGTCACTAGTTAGGCTAAGCAGCATGCTGCGGGCCATCTGCACAAGTGACTCTAAAGGGACTCCCGCCCTCCATCTCCAATCTGTCTTCTACCTCCTCCGAATGCTCCTGCTCCTCCTCTCCTTTCATCTGAGTAAACAAAACATTAATTTCACCAGACTCTGCTTGTGCTCCAATGTCCTCCTCCTCCAGTTCAGCCTCCACTGGACTCATGTGGCCATGAGATGTAGTCGCCACTTCTCCAGTGCCCTGGCTAGACAGCTTTTGCAGCATCTGTTCCAGGACATGAAGCAGTTGATGACATTATTCATCCCATAGTCCTGGTGACAAATAATGCGGCTTCTTCAAAGGGCCTTTGCAAACTGCAGGTGTACAGCATATGCAGCTAGTGGCTGACATCTAAGTTACACGGGGGAGTACTCCTGTCCGCTTGCATCATCAAAAAATCATTAATTGCTTTTCTCTGTTCTGGTGTCTTAACAAAAAACTGCCACACCAACGCGTAGGTATTTTTTTTGCCAACACTATGCACTAAGTGACTACTAACACCGCTGCTTCGCTGAGCCCCTGTGTCACTCCATACTTCAACCTGTGAAGCGGGTTTTGTACCCCACGGCCCTTTGGCTCCCGTCCTCGCACTGCTGCCACCCTGCTGACTCATGTCCACAGTAGCGACTTTCTGCCTACCTTGCTGCCTGACGCTCAAGCTGAAACCCTCTTCTCCTGACGTTGATGATGAAGCCCTGGCTTCAACCGGCTCCCAAGTGCGATCGGCGACATCATCATCGATTTGTGTTTCCCTGTCACTGCTATTCTCCTCAATGGTCTCAGTATGCACAGCCTGACTAGATGCAAGTGCAACATAACTTCCCGTACCACTCTCCACATCTCTACTTTCCTGCCTACTGCACGAAGCAGCAGATGTCTGCCCCACCTCTTCACATTTAGGCAGCTGCTGACTGTCCTCAAAGAATTCGCCCTCGCTGTATAGTGGGGCTGAGCCCAGACCACCTAGTAGATCTCTGACTGAGGGAAATGCACAGGACAGAGGCTGGTTGAGGACAGGTGAGGGCCACTGAACTGCTCCTTGGCCATGCCAACTAAGGATTGTATCTGCCGAACCCACGGACTCTAGGCTGGAGTTGTCATGTTTGGGAGGAAGTGGATGACCAAGTCAACCAATCGAGAACCTTTGGGTTGTTAATCAACACACTGCCGCTAGATGACACCCACAGTTCTGGCCTCACAGAGTCACCCCTGCTGGGACTTCCCCTTACTGTGCTGTGACCTATGGCTGCTCCACCTGCCACCTCTCTGTCTGACATATTGGTTAATCAACTGTGTTGATTTAACACTGATTTCTTGATATCTACTTTATCAACAAAAAACACTTGAAATTTGGGGAATGCAGAACCCCAAAAGCTGACACCCTAAACGTTGAGAAAAAAATCACTCCAGCAACTTTGTGAAGTTGACACGGATTTCTTGATATCTACTTTATCAACAAAAAACACTTGAAATTTGGGGAATACAGAACCCCAAAAGCTGACACCCTGAACTTTGAGAAAAAAATCACTCAGGCAACTATGTGGATATGACATGGATTTCTTGATATCTACTTTATCGACAAAAACACTTGAAATTTGGGAAATACAGAACCCCATAAACTGACACCCTGGCTTTTGAGAAAAAACACCAGAGCAACTATGTTGATTTGACACAGATTTCTTGATATTTACTTTATCAACAAAAAACACTTGAAATTTGGGGAATACAGAAGCCCAAAAACTGACATCCTGGACTTTGAGAAAAAATCGCTCCAGGAACTACAGAGTACAAGAAGCTAGACACTGGAAACAGCACATGCAGTGTGAAATGATGGGATTGCAAATGGCCATCTGTTTTTATAGGGCTGTGACATCACATAAGCCTGCCGGACGCTGATTGGCTTACATGTCTGCACATGTGATCAAGGGTGTTCCTTTCACCTTCCCAGAGTTCTCTGCCTCATGTAACACGTTGTGCTTGCGGACATTTTGCTAATTTAGGTGAAAAAAAATAAAAAATTTGTTCACACGAATCACCGTAAATTTTGGATTTGTGCATAACTGAAGTTTTCCTGAATTTCTAAATGAATTCTGATTAGTTAGAATCGATTCACCAATCTCTAATTATTACCAGAAAAAGTAGAAGTCTCCAAAAGACACAGATTCATGCAGCAGCGTTGGTGAGAGCAGAGAGGAAGCAGATGATACAACATATTTAGAAGTTTCCCTGGAATCTTCATCCGATGAAGAAGATATACACCATCATTGGCTAACAGAAAAATCTAAAGTAATAGAAAGCTGTAGAAATACACCTATCTGCCTAGTGGGTGACGGCCAGGCAGACAGTCCAGGATTTTGTGTAAAATACTACATTTATACGATGATAGAGGCAAAATCCAACAAAATTGTTGGTTTTAATGTGCAACAAATTATTCCCCCAATTACATCTGTTCACCTTGAAAAAAATTGCCTTCCAAAAAACTTTAGAGGACTTATTATGAGAAAATGTGAATGTTAGGATTGTGGCTACTGATCGTCACATGAGCATACGAAAATTAATAAGGGAAGAGTACAGTCATATTTTGTACCAGTTCGACATATGGCACGTTGCTAAATCTGTTGGTCAAAAAGTTTTGTGTGCCTCAAAGTTAAAAAACTGCCACCAACTGGCAAATTGGGTTGCACCTGTCAAGAATCATCTTTGGTTGTGTGCGAAACATTGCAATAAGGATGCTAATATGCTTGTGGCCCAGTGGCATTCTGCAAAGTACCATGTGGTTAACGTTCACGAGTGGCCTAATAATGGTGTTGAGGCACAAAATATATGTCTCTGTGTTGGGACACAATAAATACATATATATAATATGCTGTATATACTCGTGTGTAAGCGGTGCGGCTGTATGATGAGGAAAGCTCTATCTTTTTACAGTTTTTACAGTAAAGCCATTTACCCCACTCTATTTTTTCTCTGCATTGGCATTTATACACTCGGTTATCTTATCCCAGTAAGTTACTATTATCTGAATATGTAATAAGCCTGGTTTGTCCTCTCCATTTTAGGGCATTTAGCTGGATTCTTTAACTTTACAATCAGGAGGTTATATGGATTATACACTTTACTAATAATTTTCAATTGCTGTTCTGTTCAGATCTAAGATGTAATTACTTTTCTTATAGTTCTTAAACCTTCTAATAATCTATAATCTTATATATTAGCTGCACTTAACTCTGTGTTTATTTCAATTTTCCATCTCTTTTCACTGTCATAATCTGTAGTTACGTTTCTTAAAGGGAACCTGTCACCAGGATCCTCATTTTCACTAAAGACAGTTTGCAGAAGCCCATTATACTTGCATTACAAGTGTGTTTAAACTTACCTTGCACCCTGACAAAATCATGTTCTGAGTCCCAGTTTTGAATTTGCTTGGATGCATTTAAAAAAAAAAAAAACCATGTGACTTGTCTGTGCTGCGACTCCTCAGCTTTCAGCCCCCACCTTTGTACTCCTGTACAGCTCCTCCCTCCTGCTTCTTCCTTGTTATAGGGCCTAAGTATTCATGAATTAAATCTATTAGAGTGTAACCTGGGAATAGTATTTGTGGACAAGCTCTATGTTTTTCCTGTGCAAGACATGTTCTACTGGGCAATACGTACATTCAAATGGATGGACATATTGCCCATTGAACAGCATACAACTGAAAAAAAAAATAGTGTAAAAGAGGCCTATCAACGTCTCTTTGTTACACGTCTGTATCCATGGATACAAGGCGGAATGTTCAGATAGAATGTTCTATGATGTAACAATCATAGATAGAACTAGTCTTCAGCTAAGCTGATTTCTGATCAGTTTGCACTAGACAGTGGATGAGTGTACATGTATTTGTAGCTTGCTCCATTTAGGCGATTTATTTAAAGTTTTCTTTGGCTCGGCCACTCGTGGCCTAAGCCACTCGTGGAACTGTTCAACAGGTAAGGTGCAGATTTTATGATTATGATTTATTAGCTATAATGTGAATTTTAATGATTATACATGTGAGCAGCACAGACACGTCACATATTTTTTTAATGCCTCCAAACCAAAACAACCCTGGGACTCAGGACATGATTCTGGCAGGGTACAAGCTAAGTTATAACACACAATTATATTGTGGTTCCCGGTAACAGGTTCCCTTTAAAGATTTACATTTTTTATACATATGAGATATTTTTGCAGATGTCACACTGCTAAATACTGATTCTAAACTAGTACTCTGAATTAATTTAATTAATTTAGTTTTTTTATGGTATTTTATTTTCTAAGTTTTTTATAAACTGCTCATAGTTTAAAAAGTTTGTTTTGGGGATCTTAAAATATTTGGTTATTTCTGTTAAAGTTCATTTTTTACTGTTTTTTAATTTATAAAACTTATAGATTTGGTCCAATCCTGTGGATTCCCATATTCCCATTATTTTATTAGGTATTTTTCCAGATATAGTAGAAGCACTTTAAAAACCTGTGACCAATCACTTATTATACACGTCGAATGTCAGATAGAATGTGACTTGATGTACAATCATAGATAAACTAGTTTCAGCTAACTGATTTTCTGAATCAGTCGGCACTAAACATGTGATGAGTGTACATGTATTGTAGCTTGCTCCATTTAAAGGCGAATTTATTAAAGTTTTCTTTGGCGGCCTCCACTCGTGGCCTAAGCCCATCGTGGGACTTTTCAACAGGTAAGGTCAGATTTATGATTTGATTTATTAGCTATAAATGTTGAATTTTTAATGATTATACATGTGAGCACACAAACACGATCTGTTTTTTTTAAATGCCTCCAAACCAAACAACCCTGGTACTCAGGAAACAATGATTATCGGCAGGGTACAGCTAAGTTTAACCACATTATATTTGGTTCACGGTACAGGTTCCCTTAAGTTTACATTTTTTATACATATGACGATATTTTTGCAGATGTTCACCAAGCTAATATGAAATAACGGTACCTGATTTAAAATAGTAACTCTGGATTATTATGAAGTTATTTTTTTTTTTTTTTTGGTATTTATTTTCTAAGTTTTTTATTAAACGCGTCATATTTAAAGTTTGTTTGGGACTTAACAAATTTGGTTTTATTTCTGTAAAGTTCATTTTGTTACCTGTTTTTCTATTTATAATAACAATTATAGATTGGTCCATCCTGTGGATCCCAATATTCACATTATTTATTAGTATTTTTCCAGATATAGTAGAAGCACTTTAAAAACCTGTGACCAATCACTTATTTATCACATATTTTTCTCCAAGTTTTTAATGTGAGTGTAACCTGGGAATAGTATTTGTGGGCAAGCTCTATATTTTTCCTGTGCAAGATATGTTACAGTATTTGTGGGCAAGCTCTATATTTTTCCTGTGCAAGATATGTTACACTGGGCAATACGTACATTCAAATGGATGGACGTATTGCCCATTGAAATGCATGTGGCTGATGCTTTCGGTATGGTACGAGTAGCATACAGCCAAAAAAAAAGTTAGTGTGAAAGAGGCCTATCAGCGTCTCTTTGTTACACTTCTGTATCCATGGATACAAGGCGGAATGTTCAGATAGAATGTTCTATGATGTAACAATCTGTTCACAACAAACAAGTCCTCCTGAAGTGTCTGTAATGTCTTCTCATGCTGTGCAGTTGTTTTATTATATTTAAATATTACATTATTTTTTATTTCTGCAGCCACCATGGAGAATTCAGGAAATTATGATCATCCTGATGAGGTAAAGTATCTTATCTTATACTTTTTATCTAGATATTTGTTGGTTATGGAAATGTCTGCATATAATCAGGGGATCTGGATTTGGAAGCAGATGCCAGTCTGCCTGGTGTCAGGTGTAAATTGTGTCCTATATCAGGCCCCTTACTGCATAACATCACTCTAAATGGCAAAGAAATGAGTCTATTGCTTCTTAATAACTAAATAAACTAAAAAAAAAATTATTTTGTGTTTAAAAAATAATACAATAAAACCCACCCCAGAAATTTGGTACCGCTGTGTCCATAACTTTGGCCAAACAGATATAACATTATTATACCAGTATTGTGAAGGGTATAAAAAAACGAATTAAAAATAGTAATTTAAATAGGAAGCATACAAAAGTAAGATGTACCCTATAATAGTACCAATCCTACCATTAACTTTCCCCTCCATAAACAAGCGCCAACCCTCTTTTGATTGAGGAATAAAAACATTATAGCGCTCAGAATATGAGAGAAGAGCTCTAAGAATATGGCGACACATAGGCAAATGCTAAAGTAGTAAAACATAAGAAAATCTGTAGCTGTTTAGCTTCTCCTTAATTGTACTAACCTACAGAATAATTTTATTATGTTTATTATACTCTACGGTGAGCTGTGTAAAAATGTTAATCATAAAACAAGTGTCAAAACAGAAGTTTGATTGTGTCCCGCTACATGAAATTGAATGATTGTGTCCCGCTACATGAAATTGAATGATTGTGTCCCGCTACATGAAATTGATTGATTGAGTGAAAATGGCCAAATAGTGCACAAAATGTCATTATTTTGTGTGGATTGTGCCACAAGCACCTGATTTTATGTTACCAGGACAGTGCCCTGAACGCCCTGCAGAGGTAAGATTGCCATTTATAAGCACATTACTGATAACTATTTTATCACTGCGTGTGTTATATTCACAATTGCACCAGGAGGTTCTTTCATATCTTCTTATCTACTATCCACAATGTTTTACTAGGAGGTTCTTTCATATCTTCTTATCTACTATCCACAATGTTTTACTACAAAATGATCTTTGCTTATAACATAATGGTGGCCTGATGGACTTCTCATGTTATTATTCTGCTCATTATGCTGCATTAGCATATTTGAGCCGAAACCTGGAGTGGATCCTTCAGTAAACGTATATTAGAAAGATATTCAAGATATATTCTGTGTCTAGCATCTATTTCTTATTTTGGCTTCCTAATAAGGATTTATAATAGTGAGTAGAAAGTTATGTCACTGGCCTCATAGACCAGGAGTTCCTCAGACATGGTTCAGCTGTCAGACATGGTTCAGCTGTTCATAATAGAAGTTGAAGTGGAAAATGTTTAAAATATGCTCATAAATCTCTATATGAACAGACCATACCAAGAGGTTTGTGGATTTTACACTGTTCTTATATAGATCTAGATGACAAATTATTGAAAAATATCTGATCAGAAGCTTCTATATAGATATTGATAACACTCACTAATGCTTTCATTACAGGATCCTCCAAGAGTCACCGCACAGTTAGGAGATTATTATGAGGTATCTATCTATCTATCTATCTATCTATCTATCTATCTATCTATCTATTTTTACCCTTTCATTACAATGTGCTGTGCATTGTAATGCATGAGGAGGAAAATCCCCATATACTGCAATATAGTAGTATGGAAGTATATGGTAGGATCAATCGGACAACCTAGGGTTAAAGTACCCTAGGGAGTCTGAAAAATAGTAAAAGTAAAATTTAAAAAAAACTTGAAAAAAATGTATAATAAAAAAAACTAAAAATTCAAATCACCCCCCCCTTTCCCAAGAACTGACAGAAATATAAATAAACAGTGAAAATCATAAACACATTAGGTATCATCGAGTCCGAAAATGCCTGTTCTACCAAAATATAATAACGGGTTTTCACTGCATTTAAGCCTGAAACTGCACTTTTTTGCCATTTTGAAAAATATAAAAAAATCAGTAGAAAGTAATCAAAAGGTTTTACAGTCCTAAATATGGTAGCATTGAAAACTTCATCAGAAGTCGCTAAAAATGACACCACCCACACATCAGCCATCATAGATAGATAGATAGATACGTATAGAAAGTCCAAGCGGCACTATCTTGGTTGGAAAAATAGCTGGGTGCAGGCTACCCAGGACTGGGCCTCAAGTCCTCCTGTGTATACTTCAAAGAAATGTGCAGCACTCCAATTTCGTGAACCGTAGTCAAATCTTTATTCCATAGTGAGTAACATACAGCGACGTTTCGGCTCAAGAGAGCCTTCCTCAAGCTCCTCCAAGAGTCACCGCACAGTTAGGAGATTATTATGAGGTATCTATCTATCTATCTATCTATCTATCTATCTATCTATCTATCATCTATCTGTCTATCGAAAATATATCTATTACATTTGTGGCTTCTCATTCTTCAACATAAAGCCTCAGCTTCCTCTTCCTAATAGATATCTTTTCTGATGGTTGTGTTCTCTCTCTTCACTATAGGAGGATACAGTGGGACCGCTTTCCCCTACTGCAGGATTCAAGGACCAGGATGATGTCTCAGAGGTTTGTTAAATGGACTGAGCTGTAATACAGGACTGGGGCTATGACTGTTTTGTTGTGTTTCTCATTGGATACCATTCAGGGTTGGTACCTCCAAAAAGACAGATCTGCTTAGATTTTCACTTATATTTCTCTTCAATTCCCCAAATTGTTGGAATCAAAGCTGTGGCCATGGATATGCCCGGCCATTGTCCTTTTGTGGCAAGCAACTTTTGATGCTATCAACATCTTATTACAAACTTTTGATGCTATCAACATCTTATTACATTGCCATCTCCATTGTCCCTCACAATTGGCCTTACTATTAATAGCTATGGATTCTCATCACACATCACAGAATTGTGGTTGCTCATCTCCTGATGGCAACTAAATTGGAAATTACTCAGCATTGGAGGAAACCTAACTTTCTACATTAAATGAAATTATCACCTTCGCGCCAGTGGGGCGTTAATGGGGGTGCAGCCTGTGGGGAGTGGGGTGGGTATTGCACATACCTTATGTTGGATAATGAATTGAATATAAAATAATCACCTATTTTTCTCCAAGTTGTAATTGTGAGTGTAGTGTAACCTGGGAATAGTATTTTGGGACAACTCTTCTATGTTTCCTGTGCAAGACTGTTATGGTACTTGGGCAATAGACGATATCAAATGGATGGACGTATTGCCCATTGAAATGCATGTGGGCTGATGCTTTCGTATGGTACGGGAGATACACACAAGAAAAAAAGTTAGTGTGAAGAGGCCTATCAACGTCTCTTGTTACACATCTGTATCCATGGATAACGGCGGAATGTTCAGATAGAATGTTCTATGATGAACATCATAGATAGAACTAGTCTTCCAGTAACTGATTTCTGATCAGTCTGCACATAGACAGTGGATGAGTGTACATGTACTTGTAGCTTGCTCCATTAGGCGATTTATTTAAAGTTTTCTTTTGGCTCTGGCCACCGTGGCTAAGCCACTTGTGGGACTGTTCACAGGTAAGGTGCCGAGTTAATGTTTGATTCTGAGCTTAGCATGGATTAATTTAATGATATTAATGTTACCTGCATTCAGGAATTGTAGCAATATTAGATAAGTAGAGATGTTATTCAGATTACGTTGTGTGATTGGCAATTACTTTCCGAGAAAAATTGTACTATTTCTTCTAATTCAACATCCCAGATGCTGTGGCCTGAACATGGCATATGAAGTGTGGATGGTTTTAAGTTCATATAATTAAAGAGCGATGTCACTTAGCAAAACAATTGAGTGTGATTCTGTAATGAAAAGTTATGTTACACTCTCCAATATATGTTTCGGTATGAATTTTTCAGGTTTGTAGATCTTGCTTGTTTTCTTACAGAAAGCTTTTCTGTTTACACTGTGAGGAAATTATACAAAATAGTTACAGGGAAATTGTTATAGCTTACTCATTCCACAAATAATATCAATTATTATGGCTATATAGATTTATTATATACAGTCACTGTTGACGCGTCATTACAATATCAGTGTATAAGGGAGATCCAGCTTGGTAACAGGCGGACTGGTTTCCCAGCCGGGGCTGTCACAACGAACAAGAGGATCCTCCTGACGTGTCTGTAATGTCGATTGGTCAGTTGATGTGTCCCGAGGGTGATTGATATGTCCGAGTGATACCAGATATAGTAGAAGCACTTTAAAAACCTGTGACCAATCACTTATTCATTACATATTTTTCTCCAAGTTTTTAATGTGACCTCCTGTGTGATCAGGTCATGATCTATCCTTGTTATAGGGCCTAAGTATTCATGAATTAAATCTATTAGAGCGTAACCTGGGAATAGTATTTGTGGGCAAGCTCTATGTTTTTCCTGTGAAAGATATGTTACACTGGGCAATACATCCATTGAAATGGATGGACGTTTTGCCCATTGAAATGCATGTGGCTGTATGCTTTCGGTACGGTACGGGTAGCATACAACCGAAAAAAAAAGTTAGTGTGTAAGAGGCCCATCAACGTCTCCATGTTACACGTCTGTATCCACGGATACAAGGCGGAATGTTCAGATAGAATGTTCTATGATGTAACAATAAAACATCCATAGATTAGAACTAGTCGTCAGCTTAACTGATTTCCTCCGCTCCCCAGTTTTTGCACTAGGAACAGTGGAATGAGTGGAACATGTACTTTTAGTTGCTCCATTTTAGGGCGATTTTATTTAAAGTTTTTCTTTGGCGCTCGGCCACCAGTGGCCAAGCCAACTCTTGGGACTGTTCACCGGTCAGGTGCGAGTTAATGATTATGATTTAGTAGCTATAAATGGTTAATTTAATGATATTACAATTTTACTTGCTTGATTGGGGCATATCGAATCATGAGAGCGATTATGGTGATATGTAAATACTGTCCAGAAACTGGTATCATTTCTTCCTACCCGGCTGGGTAAAATTCACCGCCAAATGCGGTGGTCACTTTTATCAAACCCAAACACCTTGACCATATGATTCCTTATATTGAAAGTTTTTTACATTTTCCAATATACTTCCTTCTATATAACTTCCTTGCGGTTTGTAGATTCTCTGCTTGCTTTGTTCCTACGAAAGCCTTTATTGTTTAACTGTGGAGGAAGTTTGATATAACGTACATTGGAAATGTAATAGCTTTAGATTTATTAATATATATATATAGTCACTGATTAATGTCAACAATCGTTACATTGAGGTACATAGGGTGTCTCCCATCCGGGCCTGTTCAACAACGAACATTTCCCCTGAAGTGTCTATAATGTTTTTTCGTCATGCTGTGCAGTTGTTTCTATATCCAAATATTTAATCTTATTTTTTATTTCTTCTGCAGCCACCATGGAGAATTCAGGAAATATGATATCCCCTGATTGAGTAAAGTATCTTTATCTTCTCTTTAATCTAGTATTTGTTTGGTTATGGAAAATGTCTCCGCATTGATCAGGGGGATCTGGATTTGGAACAGATGCAGGTCTGCTGGTGTCCAGTGTAAATGTGTCTGTATCAGGCCCCCCTTACTGCATACCTCCTCTAAATGGCAAAGAATGATCATATGCTTCCTAATACTAAATAAACTAAAATACACAAATAACTCCATTCCTATACATAATTCTATGTAAATAAACCCAACCCACCCCGACCACTATACAACTTACCGATAATGTGCTATCATTTTCTCTTTCAGAGTTGTGCCCAAGCACCTTAATTTTTATGTTACCAGTGAAGTGGGCTGGACCGCCCTGCCATATGGTAAGGTGGCCATTTATAAGAACATTTACTTGAATATCTATTTTATCAACTGCATGTGGCTTATAATGACAATTGGCAACCAGAGGTCCTTTCATATCTTTCTTACTCTACTATAAACACAAAATGTTTTTAACTAAAAAATGATCCCCCTGGGTTTTCTTATAACATAAGGGTGGCTGATGTACTTCTCACTGTCCATATTTTCTGGTTCATTAGCGCATTAGCGATATTTGAGCCGAAACCTGGGGGAGTGGATCCTTCATGTAACGTTATTTAGTGAAGATATTTCCAGATTCGTTCTAGTGTCCTAGGATCTATGTCTATTATTTTGGCTTCCCTATAAAAAACAGATTTAGAATAGTGCGTAGAAAAGTTGTTCACTTGGCCTCATAAGACCAGAGTTGTTTTTCCTTCATAATGGTGTCAGCTGTTCATATAGAGTTGAAAGTGGAATATTAAATCTGGCTCATAAATCCTCTATCTAACAGGAGACCCATACAAAGAGGTTTTGTTATTTTCACACACTGTTCTTATATGAATCTGATGACAAATATTGAACAACTATATCTGCTCAAAAGCTTCTATATAGATATGATAACACCACTAATGCTCCTCATTGCAGATCCTCCCAAGGTCACCGCCAGTTGAGAGATTATTGATGAGGTATCTATCTATCATCTACGTATAGAAATCAACGGCACTATCTTGAGTTGAAAATGGCTGGGTTCAGCTACCCCAGGAGCTGTGGCCTTGAGTCCTCCTGTTAGATTTTCAAGATGTGAGCACTTCTCTCCAATTTCTTGAACGTAGTCAACCAATCTTATCCATAGTGAGTTAACATAACAGCGAACGTTCTGCTCCAAGAGAGCCTTCCTCAAGCTTGAGGAGGCCCTCTCTTGCGCCGAAACGTCGCGTATGTACACTATGGAATAAAGATTTGACTACTTTCACGAAATTGGAGTGCTGCACAATTCTTTGAAATAATCTATCTACCTATCTATCTAAGTATATCTATCTATCTATCTATCCTATCTCTCTATCATCCTATCTGTTCTATCGAAAAATATAATCTATTCATTGTGCTTTTCGCTCCATCTTCAAACATAAGCCTCAGCTTTTCTCTTCCTATCGATATCTTTTCTGTGGTTTGTGTTCCTCTCTCTTCCATAGGAGATACATTTGGACCCGCTCTCCCCATTACTGCAAGGATGTCAATCAAAGGACCAGGATGATGTCTTCAAGAGGGTTATGTTAAAATGGAGCTGAGCTGTATACAGGACATGTGTGGCGTATGACTGTTTTGTTTGTTCTCATTGGATACCATCAGGGGTTGGGTACCCGCGAACAAAGATACAGATCTTCTTAGATTTTCACTTATCTTCTCTTTCAATTCCCCCCAAATTGTTGGAAGCAAATCTGTGGCCATGGAATTCCCGGCATCGTCCTTTTGGTGCAAGCAACTTTTTGATTGCTTATCATCAACATCTTATTTACGTTTGCCATCTCCATTGTCCCCCCTCACAATTGGCCTTACTTATTACTAGCTATGATTTCTCATCCACTCCGAATTGGTGGTTCTTCATCTCCTGAGGGCAACTAAATGGGGAAATTTACTCCAGCATTGGAGGTAAAGCTAAATTTTTCTGCAACATTAAATGAAATTTATCACCTTCTCGCGCGCAGTGGGCGTTAATGGGGGGGCAGACTGTGGGGGAGTGGGGGTGGGTATTTTTTGCACATACCTTATGTTTGATAATGATTGAATATAAAATATATGAATTATTCTGAGCTTTGGCTAAATGTAACTCGTATAAGGCATCTATTCTCTATCAACCAGTCACACAGCCACACTCTCTTCATCAACGGAATAACAGAATAAACATGTATTGCTCATGTTTTATCGCCCCACCTACTTTATTATTAGACAGTAATCCTCCTTACCACCATAATTATTATAATTAACATAACTTACCATCACTTTCACTTCCTCCCTCTCTCCTTGTCTTTTTAATCGCAAGTTCTGAAGATCTCGGATACCAGACTCTAGTCTACCAAAACCACCAAGTTCCCTTTTAATGTGTAATATAATCTTTTTGTTTCTTGTATGGCCCTTTTAAGCCCGCTCTGGATGTCTGTACTTTTAGGCTCATGAAACTCTATGTTGGGGGAGGGGGGTCATGGATTGCTCCTGCGCTAATGAAAATATATTTTGCACCAAAAAAAGTCTAAAATGCCTTTCGACACATTCATAAAGGCCGTTTTTGCATGTTTTTTTTCAACTGTCCCCCGACACAGGGCCGGCCGGCCTGGGAAAGGGCGTGGATTTGGAGAAAGGGGGCTTGTGTGTTATTTACACAATTTCATATAGATCTGGATGACAAATTAATAATGCGAAGAATCTCTGAAATCAGACGCTTCTTATAGATTAGAATAACACCTCCCTATGCCTTTCATTATTACGGATCCGGCCAAGAGTCACCGCACGGCTACATTATGATGAGTGCCTATCTATATCTCCTATCACTCTACAATCTACCTACTTCTATCTATTGGATCTATCTGCGAACTATTACAATTGAACAACAGGTACTATACAAGGGCTCGAAACCATTGTTGCACATTCTATGGACATGATTGACGGCACATGTCTATGTTGGATAATAATTAAATACATGACAACATCCTGAGCTTTTGGCTTATGTAACTCCTATAATCTAGTTCAGTATAACCAGGTCACCATTACGACTCTCTTCAATCATGAACATCAGAATAGAACATGTTTTCCAATTTCTTAGTCCACCTACTCCTACTTTTTATATAGAAACCATTATCCCTTAACCACTTACTATTATAAATAACATACTCTAACCATGCACTCCCTCCATTGGTCTTTTTTACCTCTCAGAGTTCTGAAAGATCTTCTGACACAGACGCGAGTCTGCCACCACGTCCATTTTAGTGGAATATATCTTTTATGTCCCCTCTTTAATCCACTTCTGGTTGGTCTTTAACTTTTTAGGCTCATGAACGTCTTAACGGGGGGTGTGGGCTGGGGGGGGGGCGTGGGTCATTCAATGTGATGCTCCTCGCTCGTGAAAATTGGATAAATTTTTTTTCACCAAAAATAGTCAAAAATGCCTTTGCACTTCATGAAGGCCACAGTCCCCGTTTTGTGGCTGTTTTTTTTCAACTTGTCCCCTGCAAATGGCCGTGGCCTTGGGACAGGGCGTTGGGGTGGGGGGGTGGGAAACGGGCTTGTCGTTATGGAAATAGCCCAGTTGTCCCAAAAATCAAGGAGGATGGCACACCAAGAAATAATGCAGACGGTTTAGACCAGATAAAGGCAGGTGGTAAAAGTAGAACCTTGCACTAGACAGTGGATGAGTGTACATGTATTTGTAGCTTGCTCCATTCAGGCGACTTATTTAAACTTTTCTTTGGCTCGGCCACTCGTGGCTAAAGCCACTTGTTGGACTGTTCAACAGGTAAGGTGCAGATTTTTTGATTCATGAGCTATAATGTGAATTTTAATGATATTACATGTTACTGCATACATGGCATATAGATCATGTAGAGATGTTATTTCAAGATTACTGGTGATTGTAATACTGTCCAGAAAACATGTACATTTCTCCTAAATTCACCTCCCAGATGCTGTGGCCTGAACATGGCATATGAATGTGGCTGGTTTTCAGCTCATATCATTAAAGGAGATGTCCACTTAGCAAACAATTGATGTGATTCTGTAATGAAAAGTTATACAATTTTCCAATATACTTTCTGTATGAATTCCTCTCAGTTTTGTAGATCTCTGCTTGCTTTCTACAGAAAGCTTTATTGATTAACTGTGAGGAAATTATACAAAAAGTACATTGAAAATTGTTGTATAGCTTTTCATTCCACAAATAATATCAGTTATTCTGCTATATATATTTTTATATACAGTCACTGTTGATGTCATACAATCAGTGTATCAGGGAGATAACAGAGGTTCTCCCATCCGGGGCTGTTCACAACAAACAAGTCCTCCTGAAGTGTCTGTAATGTTTTCTCATGATGTGCAGTTGTTTTCTTATATCTAAATATTGTGCAGTTGTTTTCTTATATCTAAATATTACATTATTTTTTATTTCTTCAGCCACCATGGAGAATTCAGGAAATTATGATCATCCTGATGAGGTACAGCCACCATGGAGAATTCAGGAAATTATGATCATCCTGATGAGGTAAAGTATCTTATCCTTTTTATCTAGATATTTGTTGGTTATGGAAATGTCTGCATATAATCAGGGGATCTGGATTTGGAAGCAGATGCCAGTCTGCCTGGTGTCAGGTGTAACTTGTGTTCTATATCAGGCCCCTTACTGCATAATATCCCTCTAAATGGCAAAGAAAGGAGTCTATTGCTTCCTAATAACTAAATAACCTAAATAAAATAACACAAAATCACCCATTTCCTATTCATAATTCTATTTTAAATGAAACCCACCCCAGACCCCACAACTATACAACTTACATAATGTTCTACCATGTTCTCTTTCAGATTGTGCCACAAGCACCTGATTTTATGTTACCAGGACAGTGCCCTGATGAAGTGGGCTGGACCGCCCTGCCATATGGTAAGGTGGCCATTTATAAGAACATTTACTTGAATATCTATTTTACACACTGCATTGTTATATGACCAATTGGCAACCAGGAGGTCTTTTCATATCTTTCTTATCTACTATAACACAAAGATGTTTTTAACTAAAAATGATCCTGGTTTTGCTTATAACATAAGGTGGCCTGATGTACTTCTCATGTCCATTTCTGCTCATTATGCGATAGCTATTTGAGCCGAAACCTGGGAGTGGGGTCCTTCAGTAACGTATAATGAAGATATTTCCAGATATCGTTCTACGTGTCCTAGGGATCTATGTTCTTTCTTTATTTTTGGCTTCCCTATAAACGATTTAGAATAGCTGCAGTGTGAACAATGTGTTCACTGGACCCTCATAGACCAGAGTTTTTTTCACTTCAAATGGTTTCAGCTGTTCATAATAGAGTTGAGTGGAAATGTTTAAATTGCTCATAAATCCTCTATCTGAACAGGAACCATACACAAGAGGTTTTGTGTGGAGTTTACACCTGTTCTTATATAATCTAGATGACAAATTATTGACAAAATATCTGATCAAAAGCTTCTATATAGATATGATAACACCACTAATGCTCCTCATTGCAGATCCTCCCAAGGTCACCGCCAGTTGAGAGATTATTGATGAGGTATCTATCTATCATCTACGTATAGAAATCAACGGCACTATCTTGAGTTGAAAATGGCTGGGTTCAGCTACCCCAGGAGCTGTGGCCTTGAGTCCTCCTGTTAGATTTTCAAGATGTGAGCACTTCTCTCCAATTTCTTGAACGTAGTCAACCAATCTTATCCATAGTGAGTTAACATAACAGCGAACGTTCTGCTCCAAGAGAGCCTTCCTCAAGCTTGAGGAGGCCCTCTCTTGCGCCGAAACGTCGCGTATGTACACTATGGAATAAAGATTTGACTACTTTCACGAAATTGGAGTGCTGCACAATTCTTTGAAATAATCTATCTACCTATCTATCTAAGTATATCTATCTATCTATCTATCCTATCTCTCTATCATCCTATCTGTTCTATCGAAAAATATAATCTATTCATTGTGCTTTTCGCTCCATCTTCAAACATAAGCCTCAGCTTTTCTCTTCCTATCGATATCTTTTCTGTGGTTTGTGTTCCTCTCTCTTCCATAGGAGATACATTTGGACCCGCTCTCCCCATTACTGCAAGGATGTCAATCAAAGGACCAGGATGATGTCTTCAAGAGGGTTATGTTAAAATGGAGCTGAGCTGTATACAGGACATGTGTGGCGTATGACTGTTTTGTTTGTTCTCATTGGATACCATCAGGGGTTGGGTACCCGCGAACAAAGATACAGATCTTCTTAGATTTTCACTTATCTTCTCTTTCAATTCCCCCCAAATTGTTGGAAGCAAATCTGTGGCCATGGAATTCCCGGCATCGTCCTTTTGGTGCAAGCAACTTTTTGATTGCTTATCATCAACATCTTATTTACGTTTGCCATCTCCATTGTCCCCCCTCACAATTGGCCTTACTTATTACTAGCTATGATTTCTCATCCACTCCGAATTGGTGGTTCTTCATCTCCTGAGGGCAACTAAATGGGGAAATTTACTCCAGCATTGGAGGTAAAGCTAAATTTTTCTGCAACATTAAATGAAATTTATCACCTTCTCGCGCGCAGTGGGCGTTAATGGGGGGGCAGACTGTGGGGGAGTGGGGGTGGGTATTTTTTGCACATACCTTATGTTTGATAATGATTGAATATAAAATATATGAATTATTCTGAGCTTTGGCTAAATGTAACTCGTATAAGGCATCTATTCTCTATCAACCAGTCACACAGCCACACTCTCTTCATCAACGGAATAACAGAATAAACATGTATTGCTCATGTTTTATCGCCCCACCTACTTTATTATTAGACAGTAATCCTCCTTACCACCATAATTATTATAATTAACATAACTTACCATCACTTTCACTTCCTCCCTCTCTCCTTGTCTTTTTAATCGCAAGTTCTGAAGATCTCGGATACCAGACTCTAGTCTACCAAAACCACCAAGTTCCCTTTTAATGTGTAATATAATCTTTTTGTTTCTTGTATGGCCCTTTTAAGCCCGCTCTGGATGTCTGTACTTTTAGGCTCATGAAACTCTATGTTGGGGGAGGGGGGTCATGGATTGCTCCTGCGCTAATGAAAATATATTTTGCACCAAAAAAAGTCTAAAATGCCTTTCGACACATTCATAAAGGCCGTTTTTGCATGTTTTTTTTCAACTGTCCCCCGACACAGGGCCGGCCGGCCTGGGAAAGGGCGTGGATTTGGAGAAAGGGGGCTTGTGTGTTATTTACACAATTTCATATAGATCTGGATGACAAATTAATAATGCGAAGAATCTCTGAAATCAGACGCTTCTTATAGATTAGAATAACACCTCCCTATGCCTTTCATTATTACGGATCCGGCCAAGAGTCACCGCACGGCTACATTATGATGAGTGCCTATCTATATCTCCTATCACTCTACAATCTACCTACTTCTATCTATTGGATCTATCTGCGAACTATTACAATTGAACAACAGGTACTATACAAGGGCTCGAAACCATTGTTGCACATTCTATGGACATGATTGACGGCACATGTCTATGTTGGATAATAATTAAATACATGACAACATCCTGAGCTTTTGGCTTATGTAACTCCTATAATCTAGTTCAGTATAACCAGGTCACCATTACGACTCTCTTCAATCATGAACATCAGAATAGAACATGTTTTCCAATTTCTTAGTCCACCTACTCCTACTTTTTATATAGAAACCATTATCCCTTAACCACTTACTATTATAAATAACATACTCTAACCATGCACTCCCTCCATTGGTCTTTTTTACCTCTCAGAGTTCTGAAAGATCTTCTGACACAGACGCGAGTCTGCCACCACGTCCATTTTAGTGGAATATATCTTTTATGTCCCCTCTTTAATCCACTTCTGGTTGGTCTTTAACTTTTTAGGCTCATGAACGTCTTAACGGGGGGTGTGGGCTGGGGGGGGGGCGTGGGTCATTCAATGTGATGCTCCTCGCTCGTGAAAATTGGATAAATTTTTTTTCACCAAAAATAGTCAAAAATGCCTTTGCACTTCATGAAGGCCACAGTCCCCGTTTTGTGGCTGTTTTTTTTCAACTTGTCCCCTGCAAATGGCCGTGGCCTTGGGACAGGGCGTTGGGGTGGGGGGGTGGGAAACGGGCTTGTCGTTATGGAAATAGCCCAGTTGTCCCAAAAATCAAGGAGGATGGCACACCAAGAAATAATGCAGACGGTTTAGACCAGATAAAGGCAGGTGGTAAAAGTAGAACCATTGTGCCACAAGCACCTGATTTTATGTTACCAGGACAGTGCCCTGACCGCCCTGCAGAGGTAAGATTGCCATTTATAAGCACATTACTCATATCTATTTTATCACTGCATTTGTTATATTCACAATCGCACCAGGAGGTTCTTTCATATCTTCTTATCTACTATCCACAATGTTTTACTAAAAAATGATCTTTGCTTATAACATAATGGTGGCCTGATGGACTTCTCATGTCATTATTCTGCTCATTATGCTGCATTAGCATATTTGAGCTGAAACCTGGAGTGGATCCTTCAGGTAACGTATAATAGAATATTTAGTGAAGATATTTCCAGATTCGTTCTAGTGTCCTAGGATCTATGTCTATTATTTTGGCTTCCCTATAAAAAACAGATTTAGAATAGTGCGTAGAAAAGTTGTTCACTTGGCCTCATAAGACCAGAGTTGTTTTTCCTTCATAATGGTGTCAGCTGTTCATATAGAGTTGAAAGTGGAATATTAAATCTGGCTCATAAATCCTCTATCTAACAGGAGACCCATACAAAGAGGTTTTGTTATTTTCACACACTGTTCTTATATGAATCTGATGACAAATATTGAACAACTATATCTGCTCAAAAGCTTCTATATAGATATGATAACACCACTAATGCTCCTCATTGCAGATCCTCCCAAGGTCACCGCCAGTTGAGAGATTATTGATGAGGTATCTATCTATCATCTACGTATAGAAATCAACGGCACTATCTTGAGTTGAAAATGGCTGGGTTCAGCTACCCCAGGAGCTGTGGCCTTGAGTCCTCCTGTTAGATTTTCAAGATGTGAGCACTTCTCTCCAATTTCTTGAACGTAGTCAACCAATCTTATCCATAGTGAGTTAACATAACAGCGAACGTTCTGCTCCAAGAGAGCCTTCCTCAAGCTTGAGGAGGCCCTCTCTTGCGCCGAAACGTCGCGTATGTACACTATGGAATAAAGATTTGACTACTTTCACGAAATTGGAGTGCTGCACAATTCTTTGAAATAATCTATCTACCTATCTATCTAAGTATATCTATCTATCTATCTATCTATCTACTATCTATCATCTCTAGTCTGTTGCTATCGTAAATATAATCTATTACATTGTGTGTCTTCCTCCACTTCCCAACCATAGCCTCAGCTTCTCCTCCTCTCCTCTCCTATGATATCTTTTCTGATGGTTGTGTTCTCTCTCTCTCTCCTTGACTAGGAGGATACATGTACATGGGACCCGCTCTTCCCCTACTGCAGAGATTCAATAGGACCAGGATGATGTCTCAAGAGGGTTTTGTTAAATGGGCTGAAGTCTGTATACAGGATGGGGCTATGATGCTTGTTTTATTGTGTTCTCTTGATACTCATTCAGGGTTGGGTACCCCACAACAGAACAGATCTCTTAGAGTGTTCACTTATCTTTCTCTTTCCTAATTCCCCCACAATTCGTTGAAGCAAACTTGGCGCATGGGAAGTTCCCGGCATCTCCTTTTGGTGCAAGCAAGCTTTCTTGATGCTTATCATACACTTATTACTTGCCATCTCCATTGTCCCCCTACAATTGTGCCTTACTTATTATAGCTATGGATTCTCATCATTCACATCACAGAATGTGGTTCTCATCTCCTGAGTGGCAACTAAATGGTAATTACTCACAGCATTGGAGGAAAGCTAAATCTTTTCTGAACATTATAATGAAATTTCACCTTCTCGCGCGTGGCGTTAATGGGGGGGCAGACTGTGGGGGAGTGGGGGTGGGTATTTTTTGCACATACCTTATGTTTGATAATGATTGAATATAAAATATATGAATTATTCTGAGCTTTGGCTAAATGTAACTCGTATAAGGCATCTATTCTCTATCAACCAGTCACACAGCCACACTCTCTTCATCAACGGAATAACAGAATAAACATGTATTGCTCATGTTTTATCGCCCCACCTACTTTATTATTAGACAGTAATCCTCCTTACCACCATAATTATTATAATTAACATAACTTACCATCACTTTCACTTCCTCCCTCTCTCCTTGTCTTTTTAATCGCAAGTTCTGAAGATCTCGGATACCAGACTCTAGTCTACCAAAACCACCAAGTTCCCTTTTAATGTGTAATATAATCTTTTTGTTTCTTGTATGGCCCTTTTAAGCCCGCTCTGGATGTCTGTACTTTTAGGCTCATGAAACTCTATGTTGGGGGAGGGGGGTCATGGATTGCTCCTGCGCTAATGAAAATATATTTTGCACCAAAAAAAGTCTAAAATGCCTTTCGACACATTCATAAAGGCCGTTTTTGCATGTTTTTTTTCAACTGTCCCCCGACACAGGGCCGGCCGGCCTGGGAAAGGGCGTGGATTTGGAGAAAGGGGGCTTGTGTGTTATTTACACAATTTCATATAGATCTGGATGACAAATTAATAATGCGAAGAATCTCTGAAATCAGACGCTTCTTATAGATTAGAATAACACCTCCCTATGCCTTTCATTATTACGGATCCGGCCAAGAGTCACCGCACGGCTACATTATGATGAGTGCCTATCTATATCTCCTATCACTCTACAATCTACCTACTTCTATCTATTGGATCTATCTGCGAACTATTACAATTGAACAACAGGTACTATACAAGGGCTCGAAACCATTGTTGCACATTCTATGGACATGATTGACGGCACATGTCTATGTTGGATAATAATTAAATACATGACAACATCCTGAGCTTTTGGCTTATGTAACTCCTATAATCTAGTTCAGTATAACCAGGTCACCATTACGACTCTCTTCAATCATGAACATCAGAATAGAACATGTTTTCCAATTTCTTAGTCCACCTACTCCTACTTTTTATATAGAAACCATTATCCCTTAACCACTTACTATTATAAATAACATACTCTAACCATGCACTCCCTCCATTGGTCTTTTTTACCTCTCAGAGTTCTGAAAGATCTTCTGACACAGACGCGAGTCTGCCACCACGTCCATTTTAGTGGAATATATCTTTTATGTCCCCTCTTTAATCCACTTCTGGTTGGTCTTTAACTTTTTAGGCTCATGAACGTCTTAACGGGGGGTGTGGGCTGGGGGGGGGGCGTGGGTCATTCAATGTGATGCTCCTCGCTCGTGAAAATTGGATAAATTTTTTTTCACCAAAAATAGTCAAAAATGCCTTTGCACTTCATGAAGGCCACAGTCCCCGTTTTGTGGCTGTTTTTTTTCAACTTGTCCCCTGCAAATGGCCGTGGCCTTGGGACAGGGCGTTGGGGTGGGGGGGTGGGAAACGGGCTTGTCGTTATGGAAATAGCCCAGTTGTCCCAAAAATCAAGGAGGATGGCACACCAAGAAATAATGCAGACGGTTTAGACCAGATAAAGGCAGGTGGTAAAAGTAGAACCGGGTATTGCACATACCTTATGTTGGATAATGAATTGAATATAAAATACATGACGTATTCTGAGCTTTTGACTAAATGTAACTCTATAGGCATCTATTCATATAACCAGTCACCAGTACAGTCTCTTCATGGACATAACAGAATAGAACATGTTTCCATGTGTTTAGTCCACCTACTTTATTATATAGACAGTATCCCTTACCACAATAATATTATAATAACATAACTAACCATCACTCCCTCCATTGTCTTTTTATTCTCAGAGTTCTGAAGAATCTTCTGATACAGACTCGAGTCTACCACCAAGTCCATTTGATGTGGTAATATAATCTTTTATTTCTCTTTATGCCCTTTACACTTCTGGATGTCTGTACTTTTAGGCTCATGAAACTCTATGGGGGGATTCATGAGATGTCTGTACTTTTAGGCTCATGAAACTCTATGGGGGGATTCATGATTGCTCCTGCGCTATGAAAATGATATTTTGCACCAAAAAAGTCTAAAATGCCTTTCGACACATTCATGAAGGCCGTTTTTGGCTGTTTTTCAACTTGTCCGACAAAGGGCCGCGGCCTTGGGAAAGGGCGTGGATTTGGAGAAAGGGGGCTTGTGGATATTACACAATTCTCATATAGATCTAGATGACAAATAATCGAAGAATATCTGATCAGAAGCTTCTATAGATTATAATAACACTCACTAATGCTTTCATTACAGGATCCTCCAAGAGTCACCGCACGGCTAGAAGATTATGATGAGGTACCTATCTATATCTCCTATCAATCTACCTACCTATCTATCTATTGATCTATCTGAAACAATTACATGTGAAACAGGTACATATACAGGTCATTAGAACCAGTGTTGCCATCATTACTATGGACAGGATTACGGCACATATCTTATGTTGGATAATAAATTGAATATAAAATATATGATGTATTCTGAGCTTTTGGCTAAATGTAACTCTATAGGCATCTAGTTCATAAAACCAGTCACCAGTCCACTCTCTTCATGGACATAACAGAATAGAACATGTTTCCATGTGTTTAGTCCACCTACTTTATTATATAGACAGTATCCCTTGGCCTTGGGAAAGGGCGTGGCTTTGGAGAAAGGGGGCTTGTGGATATTACACAATTCTCATATAGATATAGATGACAAATAATCAAGGAATATCTGATCAGAAGCTTCTATAGATTATAATAACACTCACTAATGCTTTCATTACAGGATCCTCCAAGAGTCACTGCACGGCTAGAAGATTATGATGAGGTACCTATCTATCTATATCTCCTATCTATCTATCTATCTATCTATCTATTGATGTATCTAAAACAATCACATGTGAAACAGGTACATATACAGGTCATTAGAACCAGTGTTGCCATCATTACTATGGACAGGATTACGGCACATATCTTATGTTGGATAATAAATTGAATATAAAATATATGATGTATTCTGAGCTTTTGGCTAAATGTAACTCTATAGGAATCTAGTTCATAAAACCAGTCACCAGTACACTCTCTTCATGGACATAACAGAATAGAACATGTTTCCATGTCTTTAGTCCACCTACTTTATTATATAGACAGTATCCCTTACCACATTAATATTATAATAACATAACTCTAACCATCACTCCCTCCATTGTCTTTTTATTCTCAGAGTTCTGAAGAATCTTCTGACACAGACTCGAGTCTACCACCAAGTCCATTTTATGTGGTAATATAATCTTTTATTTCCTCTTTATCCACTTTACACTTCTGGGTGTCTGTACTTTTAGGCTTATGAAACTTTATGAGGGGAATTCATGATTGCACCTGCGCTATGAAAATGATATTTTGCACCAAAAATAGTCTAAAATGCCTTTTGACACATTCATGAAGGCCATTAGTCCAGTTTTTTGGCTGTTTTTCAACTTGTCCTGCAAAGGGCCGTGGCCTTGGGAAAGGGCGTGATTTTGGAGAAAAGGGGGCTTGTCGTATGGAAATTAGCCCATGTGCTCAAAAATCAAGGAGGATGCACCAAAAAGAGGCAGACGGTTTAGACCAGATAAAAGCAGGTGTAAAAGTAGAACTCAGTCCAAATTAATTATCACAATAATAAATGTGGTGCAGCACAAGACTAGTGGTGACCAGCTGTGCCCTGTCACAATGTGGTGCAGCACAAGACTAGTGGTGACCAGCTGTGCCCTGTCACACCCCGAGACACAATAATGAATCTCCCCTATATGAACAGACCCTAGCAAGAGGTTTGTGGATTTTACATAATTCTCATATAGATCTGGATGACAAATAGTTGAAGAATATCTGATCAGAAGCTTCTATAGATATTAATAAGACTCACTAATGCTCTCATTACAGGATGCTCCAAGAGTCACCGCACAGGAAGAAGATTATGATAAGGTACCTATCTATATCTCTTATCTATCTATCTATGTATCTATGTATCTATCTATCTAAAATATACCACACGTCAAACAGGTACATATACAGGTGATTAGAACCAGTGTTGCCATCTTCACTATGGACAGGATTACGGCACATATCTTATGTTGGATAATGAACTGAATATAAAATACTTGACGTCGGACACATCCTGAGCTTTTGGCTAAATGCAACTCTATTCATAAAACCAGTCATAACAGAATAGAATATGTTTCCATGTCTTTAGTCCACTGGGAGAAGGGACTTCTTGGTATCCCCCCCTTCTCCCATCAAATAGATATACGATTTTTCTAAAGATTCTATATCTCTTTGCTATAGTTATGGATATTCCCACTTCTAATTCATTTCTATCCTCCAAGTGTCCCTCACGCTAATATTATTGAGTTTACCTGCAATTCTCCTGTCAACTACCTACCTATCTATCTAGTTGATCGCGCTGACACAATTACAGTGACATACTATACGGCTTAGACCATGTTTGCCATCATACTATTAAATTATGGTGACGCACAATAATCCTAAAAGTATGGTATTGGAAGGACATCACATCTGATCTTATAGGAATTTCTCCACATGTAACTCTAATTGCAATCATTCATATAACCAGGATCCAAACAAGTACACTCTCTTCATGACATACATAATGAACCTTTGCCAGGTACTTTAGTCCACCTAGTATTATATAGACAGTCAAAATCAACATGACCACATCACCACAAGAAATAATATAGACCTGGACTACTCCAGACCTTCTCTCACATCCATTGTCTATATGTCACTCTCATAGGTTCTGAAGCCAAACTGCTTCCTTCTGATCCATCGATAAAAAAAAAAAAAGAAAAAGGAAAAAAAAAAAAAAAAAAAGGCCCTACTCTCGTCTGCCACACACAAGCACTAATCCTTTTATGTGTAATAAAAAAGTCGTGGTATATTCGCTTTAATAGGATCCACGTGCTGGGTTCTGTACTTTGAGCTCATGAAACGCGACGGGGGGGGGGGCTGTGTGTGAGGGGGTGGGCTTGGGTAATTCATGATGGCTCCGCGCTCTTAAAATATATTTTGCACCAAAACTAGTCTAAAATGTCCTTTTGCCACCTTCATGAAGGCCCTAGTCATTTTTTGTGGCTGTTTTCAACTGTCCTGCAAAGGGCCAGTGGCCTTTTGAAAGGTCGTGGTTTTGGCGAAACGGGGGCTTTGTCGTCAAGGAAATTAAGCCCATGTGCCAAATCCAAGGAGGATGCACCAAAAATAGGCAGACGGTTTTAGACCAGATGAAAGCAGGTGTAAAAGTAGAACTCCGTCCAAATTAATTGATCAACCATAATAAATTTTGTGTTCAAATCACAAGACTATGGTGACCAGCTGTGCCCNNNNTGTCACACCCCGAGACACAATAATGAATCTCCCCTATATGAACAGACTCTAGCAAGAGGTTTGTGGATTTTACACAATTCTCGTATAGATCTGGATGACAAATAGTTGGAGAATATCTGATCAGAAGCTTCTATAGATATTAATAAGACTCACTAATGCTTTCATTACAGGATGCTCCAAGAGTCACCGCACAGGAAGAAGATTATGATAAGGTAACTATCTATATCTCTTATCTATGTATCTATCTATCTATCTATCTATCTATCTATCTATCTATCTATCTATCTATCTATATCTCTTATCTATCTATCTATCTATCTATCTATCTATCTATCTCTTATCTATCTATCTATCTATCTATCTATCTATCTATCTATCTATCTATCTAAAATATACCACACGTCAAACAGGTACATATACAGGTGATTAGAACCAGTGTTGCCATCTTCACTATGGACAGGATTACGGCACATATCTTATGTTGGATAATGAATTGAATATGAAATACTTGACACATTCTGAGCTTTTGGCTAAATGTAACTCTATAGGCATCTAGTTCATATAACCAGTCACCAGTACACTCTCTTCATGGACATAACAGAATAGAACATGTTTCCATGTCTTTAGTCCACCTAGTTTATTATATAGACAGTATCCCTTACCACAATAATATTATAATAACATAACTCTAACCATCACTCCCTCCATTGTCTTTATACTCTCAGAGTTCTGAAGAATCTTCTACCTCAGACGCGAGTCTACCAATAAGTCCATTTATTGCGGTAATATAATCTTTTTTTTCTGCTTTACACTTCTGGGTGTCTGTACTTTTAGGCTTTGTGTTTAATTGGTTGATTTTGTCTCAACAGACCCCCTACAACTCACCAGACCTGTCTTATCCAGGAGAAACACCAACTGATACAGAGTCACCTATGAATATATTTCAGGTTTGCTCTTCCTTTCCTTACATATATTACTGTATAAGTGAAAAATCCTAATGTACACACATATATTTATAATTGGATTAATATATGGATAAACCACTCA
>WNYA01000063.1:43122-140950 GCA_019512145.1 Engystomops pustulosus
AAGGACCAGGATGATGAGGTTTGTTAAATGGACTGAGCTGTAATACAGGACTGGGGCTATGACTGTTTTGTTGTGTTTCTCATTGGATAACATTCAGGGCTGGTACCTCCAAAAAGACAGATCTGCTTAGATTTTCACTTATATTTCCCTTCAATTCCCCAAATTTTTGGAACCAAAAGTACAACTCTTCATATACTATGGGAATGCCCGGCCATCGCTCTTTTGTGGCAAGTAACCTCTGATACTATCGACATCATATTAGATTGAATATAAAATACATGACGTATTCATAAAACCAGCCACCAGTCCACTCTCTTCATGGACATAACAGAATAGAACATGTTTCCATGTGTTTAGTCCCCCTACTTTATTATATAGACAGTATCCCTTACCACAATAATATTATAATAACATAACTCTAACCATCACTCCCTCCATTGTCTTTTTACTCTCAGAGTTCTGAAGAATCTTCTACCTCAGACGCGAGTCTACCAATAAGTCCATTTATTGCGGTAATATAATCTTTTTTTTCTCCTTTACACTTCTGGGTGTCTGTACTTTTAGGCTTTGTGTTTAATTGGTTGATTTTGTCTCAACAGACCCCCTACAACTCACCAGACCTATCTTATCCAGGAGAAACACCACCTGATATAGAGTCACCTATGAATATATTTCAGGTTTGCTCTTCCTTTCCTTACATATATTACTGTATAAGTGAAAAATCCTAATTTACACACATATATTTATAATTGGATTAATATATGGATAAACCACTCACCTACCAATAACTCCCAGATGGGCCGTTTTTGGCATCCTCCCACATAAAAATGGTTGTTTTGTTACATGGATTTAGCAGGTTTCTGGGGGTACAGCGTGGGGTTAGACCGCATCGCAGGCCCATTTGTTGAACCTCCATTTGAGGATTTGTGGGTGTCATCATTGGGGATGGTCCCCAAAAAAGAGCTGAACAAGTTTCAGCTTATTCATCACCTCTCTTATTCAATGAGCTCATCGGTAAATGACGAGATCCTGGAGGAGTTGTGTTCTGTTTTCTATACTTCATTTGATTCGGTGCGTCGCTACGGTACGGCTGCCCTTATGACTAAGATTGACGTGGAAGCAGTGTTTCGTCTGTTGCCAGTTCACCGGATAGTTTTGTTTATCTGGGTTGTAAGTGGGAGGGGCAATATTTAGTGGATCTTTGTTTCCCGGTGGGTTGCTCCATATCTTGTTCATACTTTTAGATGTTTAGTAGATCTGTGGAATGGGTCGTCCAGTGGGAGGAGTTAGATGACTCAGTCTTACATTAGGCTACGTGGGCCTGTTCGCAGTTGTTGCACACCATGGAACTGGTTGCAGGAAGTTTTGGGATCCCCTTAGCCCGGGAGAAGACGGAGGGTCTGTGCAATTATTAAGTTTTTTGGGCATGATGATCGTTTCCAACAGAATGAAGTGAAGGCTGCCAGACGACAAGCTACAGGAGATGTGGGTGGTGTTCTGTGGGGCAGGAAGGTCTCGCAAGATGTAGCTGCGGGATTTGCAGTCCCTCATAGGGAGGATGATTGGCTTGCAGGGTGATGCCCAGGGGTTGTGTATTTTGCAGGCATCTGGGAAGGGGGACATCAGTAATTCGTCATCCCGATCATTTTGTGACTTCAGAGTTACAGGATGATGTGAAGATGTGGGAGTAATTGTTCGATCAATACAATAGAAGGTTTATCATTTAGGAAGGTCCAGTGTCTAATTTTAATTTGGAAAGGTTTACAGATGCAGCTAGGAGAGGTGGTTTGAGTTGTTCTGGATTATGGTGGCTACTAAAATATGGGGTGACAGGCTGCGGGCCATTTAATTGTGATCACTTGGATGTGATTCAAGTAGCCATTAATAAACAGTTGGCTAGTTCCCCTCCTGTTGTCCACTTATTACGTCACCGGGTCTTGCGACAGTTATTGCTGATCGCTTATTTTGTGGCTGTACATTTTCCCGGTGTTAAGAACGAAGTGGCTGATCCTTTGTCCAATGGAGGCAGTTTTAGGAGCTGTCGCCAAGAGTGGCCGAATGTCAGGTGACTAGTGCTCTGTGAGGGCTCCTGAGTGCACCCGTGGCATCATGGGTACTAATGGCAGTCTATGTGATGCCCTGTGTCCTGGCAGGCATCACTGTTATTTTCCCCAACTCTGCATTTTGAAAAGGAAAACTTTTTTCTGAGGAGCTAAGAGAGGAGGCTGCTATGGGGTCAGTTAGGAAATTAAGTGTTTTATAAAAAGACATTGTGCAATCCCCTGTGGGACAGGAAAGCGTTATTTAGGGGTTTTTTTTCAATTAAGTGCTGCTTACCCTTTAAGCTTTTAAATACTGAGGTCACAGCATGTGCCTCCACCATAATGTATGAAATCAGGTTAAAAATTAGAATCCCCAACCATTTTCCTTTAACACACATATTAATAAATAAATAAAATCATAAACATTTTTGGTATCCTATAATCCCTAAATGTCTGGCTACTGCAATCAGATCTGCAATTTCTCTTCTGGTTCAAAAGCTATCAACATAGAAAGTTGCAACAACAACCAGGAACATTCCCTGTGATGCACAGCTATGTGATGTGTTTCCCATGGTGCTGAACACAGCGCTGAGATTGCTGGATGCAACCTCTATGAATCATCATCTCATCGTTGGAGAATCTTTTGAACCACAAGATATATTGCAAATCTAATAGTGGAAATCAATTTTGGAGACATTTTTGGTGTTCTTTGATATACTACATGACCACCTCTGCCTTTGATTCCAAAGAGCAATCTTTTCGACACAACCTCAGTTTCCTTATAGATAGGCTCCCTCACCCATTACTTGGTGTTACAGATGAGGGGCTTTGACTCATCCTGTAGTATGACAATGTGTCCCTTAAAAGAGTTCAGGTTCTTCACATTAAATTCTTGAATTTTGCCTCAGCAGCGCCCTGGATCACCAACAGAGGGAATCCGTCCCGGACAGATACCGGATAACATTGCTCAGGTTTGATCCCCGTTTCCTTTTCCATCTATGTCTATTATACTGTTTATACTCGAGTATAAGCCGAGGCTCCTAATTTTACCACCAAAAAACTGGGAAAACCTAATGACTCAAGTATAAGCCGAGGATGGGAAATGCATTGGCCACAGCCTCCAAGTATATAGCCAGCAAGTCCCCTGTACTATATAGCCTTACAGCACCCTGTAGTAAACTGCCTTACCCCAGTAGTATATAGCCTGCCAGCCTCTGTAGTATATAACCTCCCAGCCCCTGTAGTATATAGCCTCCCAGGCCCTGTAGTATATAGCCTCCCAGCCCCTGTAGTGTATAGCCTGCCAGCCGCTTGTAGTATATAGCCTGCCAGCCCCCTGAAGTGTATAGCCTTCCAAACCCCCTTCCAAAGGCCCATATTATATATAGATAGGTTGACACACATGTGTCCCTTGAATAAATCTGTATGACCAACTCTTTACATAGAAATATAAAACCAAAAAAGAATCAAGAGTATTCAGAACCAATGGATTGGATCAATGGATTTAATTGGACCTGAATACTCTTGATTTTTTTTTGGTTTTATATCCCCTGTAGTACATAGCCTGCCAGCCCCCTGTAGTGTATAGCCTTCCAACCCCCTGTAGTACATAGCCTGCCAGCCCCCTGTAGTATACAGCCTGCCAGCCCCCTGTATTATATAGCCTGACAGCCCCCTGTAGTATATAGCCTGCCAGCCCCCTGTAGTATACAGCTATACAGCCCCCTGTAGTATATAGCCAGTCAGCTCCCAGTAGTATATAGCCATCCAGCCCCCAGTAGCATAGAGCCAGCCAGCCCCTTAACTATATAGCCAGCATGAAAAAAAAAAAAAACTTAAATACTCACCTTCCGGCATCCCTGATGCTAGTCGCGGCTTCCAGATGCTTGTCGCGGGTCCTCTTCTGTCTTCTTTCCACTGTAACAGCCATCAGAGACGCGTCCATGCGATCTGCTGGACGGAGCATACTATGACGTTCAAAAGATTCTCCAGAGTTGCATAGAAAGTTGCAACAACAACCACAAACATTTCCTCTGATACACAACTACGTGACGTGTTTTCCATGGTGCTATGGTCTATGATAACCTACATGACCACCTCTGCCTTTAATTCTAAAAGAGTTTAGGTTCTTCACATTAAATTCTTGAATTTTGTCTCAGCAGAGTCCTGATTCCACACCAGATGTAATCCTGCCTGGACAGATACCGGATAACATTGCTCAGGTATGATCCCCGTTTCCTTCTCCATCTATGTCCTATATACCGTATATACTTGAGTATAAGCCGACCTGAGTATAAGCCAGGGCCCCTTATTTTTTTTTACCACAACTGGGAAAACCTATTGACTCAAGTATAAGCCGAGGATGGGAAATGCATTGGCCACAGCCTCCCAGTATATAGCAAGCATGTCACCTGTAGTATATAGCCTGCCAGCCCCTTGTAGTAAATTGCCATCCCCCAGCATTATATAGCCTGCCAGCCCCCTGTAGTAAATAGCCAGCCCCAAGTAGTATATAGCTTTCCAGGCCCCTGTAATATATAGCCTGCCAGCCCCCTGTAGTATATAGCCTGCCAGCCCCCTATAGTGTATAGCCTGCCAGCCGCCTGTAATATATAGCCTGCCAGACCCATGTAGTATATAGCCTGCCAGCCCCCTGTAGTATATAGCTAGCCATCCCACAGTAGTATATAGCCAACCAGCCAGCCCCCAGTAATAGATAGCCTGCTATTACACATACATTAAGCCAGCCCCCTTAAGTATACAGCCAGCCAGCCCCCCTAAGTCTACAGCCAGCCAGTCCCTGTAAGTATACAGCCCGCCCCCTTTAGTATATAGCCAGCCTGTAAAAAAAAAAATAAACTTACATACTCACATTCTGTCGTCCCCGATGCTCATTGGGGTTTCCCGATACTTTTCTCGGGATCCTCTTCTGTCTTCTTTTCGCTGTAACAGCCGCCAGAGAGGCGTCCATGCGATCTTCCGGCCGGTGCATACTATGACTGGCAGATCACATGGCCGCAGCTCTACTGCCTGTTGCAGAGGAAAAAAAGACAAAAGAGGAACCGTGAAGAGCATCAGGAAGCCGCAACGAGCATCGGGAGTATGTAAGTTTATTTTTTTAATGACTCATGTATAAGCCGAGGTGAGATTTTTCTGCACATTTTTTGTGCTGAAAAACTCGGCTTATACACCAATATATACAGTAAATATATATATTACTTTTGTAAGATTGTAACATTCATACATGGGATTGAATCAAGAATCATCTGAAGGCTTTTATTATTCACAGACAACAATGTCCCAGATCTGTGTATATTGGATATTACAAAGAATAGGTTCAGCAGCCTTGCCACAAGAAGCCCTGCATAGCAACAACAACCAGGAACATTCCCTGTGATGCACAGCTATGTGATGTGTTTCCCATGGTGCTGAACACAGCGCTGAGAGTGCTGGATGCAACCTCTATGAATCTTCATCTCATCTCTGGATATATTGCAAATCTAATAGTGGAAATCAATTTTAGAGACATTTTTGGTGTTCTTTGATATACTACATGACCACCTCTGCCTTTGATTCCAAAGAGTAATCTTTTCGACATAACCTCAATTTCCTTAAAGATAGGCTTCCTCACCCATTACTTGGTGTTACAGATGAGGGGCTTTGACTCATCCTGTAGTATGACAATGTGTCCCTTAAAAGAGTTCAGGCTCTTCACATTAAATTCTTGAATTTTGCCTCAGCAGCGCCCTGGATCACCAACAGAGGGAACCCGTCCCGGACAGATACCAGATAACATTGCTCAGGTTTGATCCCCGTTTCCTTTTCCATCTATGTCTTATATACCGTTTATACTCGAATATAAGCCAAGGTTTTTTAATTTTACCACCAAAAACTGGGAAAGCCTATTGACTCAAATATAAGCCGAGGATGGGAAATGCATTGGCCACAGCCTCCCAGTATATAGCCAGCAAGTCCCCTGTAGTATATAGCCTTACAGCCCCCTGTAGTAAATAGCCTTACCCCAGTAGTATATAGCCTGCCAGCCTCTGTAGTATATAGCCTGCCAGCCTCTGTAGTATATAGCATCCCAGCCCCTGTAGTACATAGCCTGTCAGCCCCTGTAGTATATAGCCTGCCAGCCCCTTGTAGTATATATCCTGCCAGCCCCCGTAGTGTATAACCTTCCAACCCCCTGTAGTACAAAGCCAGCTAGCCACCTGTATTATATAGCCAGCTAGCCCCCTGTAGTATATAGCCTATCAGCCCCCAGTAGTATATAGCCAGCCAGCTCCCAGTAGTATATAGCCAGCCAGCCCCCAGTGGCATAGAGCCAGCCAGCCCCCTTAAGTATATAGCCAGCCTGTATAAAAAAATAAACTTACATACTCACCTTCCGGCATCCCTGATGCTTGTCGCGGCTTCCAGATGCTTGTCGTGGGTCCTCTTCTGTCTTCTTTCCACTGTAACAGCCGTCAGAGACGCGTCCATGCAATCTGCCGGACGGAGCATACTATGACGTTCAAAAGATTCTCCAGAGTTGCATAGAAAGTTGCAACAACAACCACGAACATTCCCTGTGATGCACAGCTATGTGATGTGTTTTCCATGGTGCTGAACACAGCGGTGAGAGTGCTGGATGTAACCACTATGAATATTAATCTCCTCTCTGGAGAATCTTTTGAACCACACATTATATTGCAAATCTAATAGAGGGAATCAATTTCGGAGACATTTCTGGTGTTCTATGATATACTACATGACCACCTCTGCCTTTAATTCCAAAAGAGTTTAGGTTCTTCACATTAAATTCTTGAATTTTGTCTCAGCAGAGCCCTGATTCCACACCAGATGTAATCCTGCCTGGACAGATACCGGATAACATTGCTCAGGTATGATCCCCGTTTCCTTTTCCATCTATGTCCTATATACCGTATATACCGAGTATAAGCCGACCTGAGTATAAGCCAAGGCCCCTTATTTTACCACCAAAAACTGGGAAAACCTATTGACTCGAGTATCAGCCGAGGATGGGAAATGCATTGGCCACAACCTCCCAGTATATAGGAAGCATGTCACCTGTAGTATATAGCCTGCCAGCCCCCTGTAGTAAATAGCCAACCCCCAGCAGTATATAGCCTGCCAGCTCCCTGTAGTAAATAGCCAGCCCCCAGTAGTATATAGCTTTCCAGCCGCCTGTAGTATATAGCCTGCCAGCGCCTGTAGTATATAGCCTGCCAGACACCTGTAGTATATAGCCTGCCAGCCTCCTGTAGTGTATAGCCTGCCAGCCGCCTGTAGTATATAGCCTGCCAGCCCCCTAAGTATACAGCCAGCCATCTAGTCCCATTAAGTATACAGCCAGCCAGCCCCCTTTAGTATATAGCCAGCCTGTTAAAAAAAAAATAAACTTACCTACTCACCTTCTGTCGTCCCCGATGCTCATTGGGGTTTCCCGATACTTTTCTCGGGATCCTCTTCTGTAACAGCCGTCAGAGACACGTCCGTGCGATCTTCTGGCCAGTGCATACTATGACTGGCAGATCACATGGCCGCAGCTCTGCTGGCTGTTGCAGCGGAAAAAAAGACAAAAGAGGATCCGCGACGAGCATCGGGAAGCCGCAACGAGCATCGGGAACGTGGAAGGTGAGTATGTAAGTTTATTTTTTTAATGACTCATGTATAAGCCGAGGTGAGATTTTTCTGCACATTTTTTGTGCTGAAAAAACTCCGGCTTATACCACCAATAATAAGTAAATATATATATATTACCTGTACGATTTCAACATTCATATATGGGATGAATCAAGAACATTTGAAGGTTTGATTATTCACAGACAACAATGTCCCAGATCTGTGTATATTGGTATCTACAAAGAATAGGTTCAGCAGCTTGCCACAAGAAGCCCTGCATAGTGGCCCTCGCTATTCACACAGTATACAGAGCCAGAAGGAGAGGCCACCACTGCACAGTATACAACTGACTGGTGCAAGGACAACAATGTGATCCCAATATGTATAATGTCGAGATTTCCTATAACATTTCCATGTTCTCTTTCAGATGCCACCAATATATTCTAGGATTGTAACCTGGATTGTGCTTCCACAGGTCAGTTCTTCTTATGTAAATGCGACCAGTAAAGTAATAATCATATGAATATATTCTGTAATCTGTGTATCTTCTGCTTGCTGTTGTATTAGGAGTGGTTTATACCCCCGGAATTCCCACACTATAAGATCAGCTAAAATATTTTCGGAAGAGACGGATCCGAGAAAACCGTGAGGTAGTACCATACAGTGACATATAGGTAACCACAATATAACCTGTAGTGACCGGATACTTAATGAAAGTGAGTAATGTTATATTATACATTTCACACAAAAAATGGAGACAGCAGTTATGTGCGCTCAGCTGTACTGTTCACATATAGATGCAGAATAAGAGTAGTAGTACGGTGCCCATATATACATGATATGAGATAGTAGTACTGAGTTTAATATACAGTATAAGGTACATGCACACTGCCGTGAGCCGTCGCGCCTTAGCAGGGTGGGCACACGGCAGCGGGGGGAGAGGAGGAGGAGGTGGCGAAGATCACCCCGCCCCTCTCCATAGTGATGATGGCCGCGGCGACGTAATACGGGAAAAGATAGACATTGTCCTATCTTTTCCGCGGCTAGGAGCTGTACGGTGCTGCAGTGTGCTGCACCGTAGATGCTCCCGTAGGGTGCCGCGAGCCATAGAAGGGATGGGGGGGCGTATATCGGCCGATATAACGTCGGCCGTATATAAATCCCCCATACTGTAGTGTGAATGCAGCTTAGTTAGAGTAGAAATTATGCGGCAATATATACATAATAAGAGTATTGTTGTGTCACCTATAGCCACATCTCCTGCTCCATGAACAGTAATCACAGTCCCTACCTCAGTAGCCAGAAACATGGAGCCGGACCCCAGTAGCCTGCAGTAACAGAGCGTACCACCAAGTAGGCCTGCAGGTTACAGAGATGCCCCCACATAGCTGCGGTCCAGCGACAAGTAGCTCGTCACAGTGCCCCCACTAGCTACTGTCAAAGGAGCTGCAACCCATAGTGCTAGTTCAACAGACCGCCCCCACAGTCAGCTGTCACGTACACCTAGATCATGCACCGCCCAGTAGCAGGCAGTCACAGAGGCTTACCCCCAGTAGCCTGCAGTTACAGAGCATGCCCCCACTAGCTGTTGTCAAAGATCCTGCACCCCAGTAGCTGCTAGTCACGATCCGCACCAGTAGCCTGCAGTCACAGTCCCACCTGCCCAGTCAGAGCCTGCAGTCACAGAGCCTACCCCAAGGCCTGCAGTCAAAAGCCTGACCCCCAGTAGCCTGCAGTCAGAGCTTAAGTCCAGAGTGCTTAGAGAGCCTTCCCAGTAGCTGTAGGCACAGAGCCTGCCCCAGTATCTACTTGTCACAGATCAGCCACCAGTAGCTGCTAGTCACAGAGCCTGCCACCAGTAGCTAGCATAGTCATACGAGCACGCCCACAGTAGCCGGCAGTCACAGAGCCTGCCCCCAGTAGTGATAGTCACAGAAGCCTTAGTGCGTCACACTTCCTAGTAGCCAGATATCATAGGCCTGCCCTTGTCACTGGTAGTCACGTGGCCTGTCCTCAGTAGCACAAGTGCCTGCACCCCAGTACCCAGTAGTTATGCGCTTGCCCAGTAGTCACAGTGTCTACGCCACTAGTAGCCAGTAGTAAGAGTGCTTGCCCCTCCTTGACTGTAGTAAGAGTGCTTGCCCCCCTTGCCAGTAGTAAGAGTAGTACCCAAGTAGCCAGTAGTCACCAGTGCCACCCATTCCCTACCTTAAGTCCTGATGTGTAAGATTATATCGTAGTTCCAACTCTTACAGTTTTCTGGACTGTATGTATATGCACCCTGACCTGCAATGTGATATATGGCATGTAAAACCACATAGTAATATATAACACTTATCTACAGGCCTACAGAGGATTATAACAGCAAGCAGTTGTGCCCCATACCAGTAAACCGGATGGACACGCCATGATACATTACATGCACAACACGTGCACATGTACAATATCCTCAAAAACCCTCAGGCGCCTCCAGGGCAGTGAGATCCTTAGCTCTAAGAATTGTAAGAAGAATTAGGGGTGCATTCCGTCGCACCCGCAATTGACCATGCGGTACAGTATATTTCTTATGTTTTACACTACACACAGTTTTAAAATAGGTCACTATATAGCGGATCCTGGGTCATTAATGTACATTCGGTACTAAAAGTTCTTCGTGTTTTATATTTAAATAGAGAATAAGAGGGTATGAATTAGAAAGGGGTATATGTAGGTACCAGTGAGCAAATGTCAGCCCTACAATCAGCAGACTTATTGCACAAAGTATAGCACGCGAAGGGCATCCAGGTGAACCAATGTACAATATACATGTTACCCCCATTTTCGATGCAGATAGAGGGACACAAGATGCTGCATAGAAAATGTTCATGCCCGTAAGCACATCTCTTTGTCTGCTCCTTATACCAACCTCCTGATTTAATATACCCAAAGCAATGCCCCCCCCCCACACCGTAAAAGTCACCGTACAACCTGCTGGCATGGTGGTCCCCCAAACTGCATAACAACCCCCTGTTGCACACCCCATGATATAATACCCCCCTAAGTGGCCCAGAGTAACATATGATACCCTCCAACTTTTATTTTGTTTTGCTTCCATAATTAGAGCGTGATTAAACCCCTCAAGATGTGGTCCTACTTCATACTCAAGACCCACATCTAATTATGTCCCTCCGATAACAATTCGGACCATCTCTCATACTAAAGACCCTATCTCACATTTGTGCCCCCTATAACAATGTAGCCCTCTCTCATACTAAGAGACCCATATCACATAAGCCCCATCTAACAATGTGGCGGGACCCCTCTCTCATACAAGAGACCCATTCTACATTAAGCTCCATCTAAAACATTGTGGTCCCTCTCTATTATGAGAACCTTATTACATTGTGTACCTATAACAATGCTGCCCTCTCTCGTAATAAGACTTCCATTTCACCATGTGGCCCTCTAACACTATGTGGACCCTTCTCTCAGAACTGAGACCCCTATCTCACAGTGGTGCCACCTCTCTCATAATGAGACCCCTATCTCAAATTTGTCTCCCCCTATTCACATGTGTTTCATCTTCTAAGAGACCCCATCACAAATTGTGCCGCCTTACTAACAATCTGGCCTCTGATTTAAACTAAGACCCATCTAACCTTGTGCTCCCTTACTCAAATTTGTGGCCCCATTCTCATACTATTGACCCCCATCACATTGTTGACCTACCTCCAAACAAGCCTGGCAAAGTGGGCCTTTTTTTTAAGGTACAGGGCGTTAGTCAGTGAGATAGGCCACTCCTCAGTGGTATGGTTAGAGTGTACACTAAACCCACCGTAATATCAAAATTGCTAATATGCTGTGGAATGCAAATCACTGATATAGCCATATATGTGGCGGAAAAAATGACATGTCGTGTTGCTTGTTAAATGCTTAAAGAAAATTGTGTTACCAGGATGTCATTTTTTTAAGCAGTGACCAGGGATGTTTTGTTGTATTGTATAGCTTATTATGATTGATTTTAAAATTGCAGAATTCTGAATCCATTTCCGAGGTGGTAAAGGTTTATTCACATTTCCTGGATCCATGCCAGCATAGGTGTGAGCCTGGGAAGGGGCAGTGCCGCATTGTTGTCTGGTCTACCCAGCAATTCTTCTCTCCTCACACACCAGCAACCCTCCCCTTCTGCCCTGGCTCACATCACATGACAGGGGGAGAGGGGCTGGATGAGTGAGGAGCAAGAACTGAGCAGGCACACAGGCTTCTAGCTGCCCACTCCCCTGTTCGATCACCATGCGGCTGGCCGGAAGCCAGGTATAATGTGCATTAAACTGAAAAGTATTCAGAATGCTCCCAGAGCATTTTAAGGATTCAGCATAGATAGGCTACAGGAACTGTCTCCAGTAAATATTCTGGTGGCAGGTTCCCTACTTTAAGATGGACATTCTATGATTAGGCAGGACCCAGTTAGGGATCAGGGTGGCAGAGATTAGGGCTGCCGCTTGAAGGGTAGTTAGGGTAAGTTAGTTTTACCACTAGGGGCCTTATATGGAGACTAGTGGGTCCCTCAAGTAGTCACGTTTCTTCTGCACATTTAGTGTTACAACAGTTGAGACGCAAGAAAGAATAAGAACGGAAGCTGGTCCACAGGCTACCACGTATATACAGCACACAAAGCATTTCCTTGTCCACCCTACTGCATTGGAGGATAACGGGATGAAAGCGTATACTGGCATCTGAGCGGGTAAGTTCCCATTGTGGTACCGTGGTCTATTCTTTTTTCAGTCTTTTAAATATGCCTCAGAGAAGTTTAAGATGTAAAAAAATCGTTCATAATCATTATGTATAAACACTTACTCATAGATCAAAAAGGCGTGTGACTGTGTGTAATTGTCTTATATTTTGTTATCCAGGGCCATCTGTCTCCTAAAGAAACGTTTTCAACTTCTTGCTCGTTAGCATAATTTGATAAAAGTTGAATGAGAAGGTAAAGTAGGGCCAGGATAAGAAATATAAGAAGGACCGCCACAGTCACGGGTTGCTGGATATGAGTTAAGTGTCCATTGGGTTAAAATATCATATATTCACATTTGTGGCTATTCCTTCTCATTCTCCAACATAAACTCAGTTCTCTTCCTTAATAGATATCTTTCTGATGGTTGTGTTCTCTCTCTTCACTTATAGGAGGAGACAGTGGGACCGCTCTACCCTACTGCAGGATTCAAGGACACAGGATGATGAGGTTTGTTAATGGACGAGCTGTAACCAGAAGACTGGGCTATGACTGTTGTTGTTGTGTTTCTCATGTGATAACATTCAGGGCTCGGTACCTCCAAAAAGACAGATCTGCTTGATATACTTTTATTTATTTTCCCTTCACTTACCCACAAATGTTGGAAACCACAGTTACAACTCTCATTACTGGGGACAAGGCCCGGCGCATCGCTTTTTGTGGCAAGCAACCTCTGATACTCACGACATCCATATTAGATGAATATTAAAATACAGACGGTATTCACTAAAACCCGGTACCCAGTCCACCTTCTTCATGGAATTAAGAATAGAACATGTTTCCATATCTTAGTCCACCTACCTTATTATATAGACCAGTACCCTACCACCATTAATATTATAATGAACAAACTTAACCAGTCACTCCCTCCATTGGTCTTTATATCTCAGAGTCTAAGAATCTTTCAACATCAGCCGGTTCTACCAACCAAGTCCATTTATTGCCGGTAAGATAATCTTTTTTTTTCCTTTTACACTTCTGGTGTCTGTTACTTTTAGGCTGTGGTTTAATTGGTTGATTTTGTCTCAACAGACCCCCTCGAACTCACCAGCCTGTTTATCAGAGGAGAACATCCACCTGATATAGAGTCACCTATGAACATATTCAGGTGTGCTCGTCCTTTCCCTTCATATCATTACTGTATAAGTGAAAAATCTATTACCAACAATGATTTATAAGGTAGGGTTTATGGATTCTGTCCCATATTGGAACTTCATGGCCAAGCAGGCCGAGTTGTGCTACCCCCCAATCCATTAGCTCTTGCACAGTTAAATATAGTTTAATTTCAGTACAAACATATGATACTGGAAAGATTAGTAACGTGACTTTACAGTACTGATCAAGACTCAGAAGAACTAGTATCACATCTCATGCAATGACGTTATTGCGGGAAGATTTATTACACCGGTCCATCGCGATCCAGCGGGCGTTCTCTGGGGGATTCGGGGTCCGGCCGGGATTCACAAGGTAGTTCCTCCGACGCACCAGGTGGCAGAGTGGCTGCGCGTGAAGTCGCCTAAATGCACTCCAAGGTCACAGGCCTATTCTGTGAAGGTGAGAAGTGCAGTTTCAGCAACTCTTTGTTTGTTTTTTAAAATGCAGGCGCGGGTTTTTCGAATCTCGGGGTTTTCGTCGGCAACTGCCCCCCGATTCCGTCGCGTTGCATGCCAGCGCCGATGCCACCACAATCCGATCGCGTGCACCAAAATACCCGGACAATTCAGGGGAAATCGGCCGCAAATTCGGGAAAATTAAGTAACCGGACGGGGAACACGTGAATCGGGCCCTAGGAAAGACCCACAATTATCTTTTGTATTCATTTCCAGGGGCGTAAACTTGAGCGGGTGCGATGCAGGTTGCTGGTATCCACCAGGCACAAAAGGTTTAGGGGGCCCTTTGGTTGTCACGTTCTTTCATATGAGAAGACTATTACTATAAACCCTAATTTAGCGGGGGCTCCGGCAAGGAATTTGCACAGACTTTGCCATAATATATATCAGTCCCACAATTCCTTCATTTTTAGTAGGGTGGTAATACATGTATGAATGTGTGGTCAAGTTTCAACACCTGTGGTTCCAGCAGCCTTGCCACAAGAAGCCCTGCATAATGGCCCACGCTATTCCCCACAGTATACAGAGCCAGAAGGAGAGGCCACACTGCACAGTATACAACTGATTGGTGCAAGGCCAACAATGTGATGCCCCAATATGTATAATGTCAGAGATTTCCTATAACATTTTCCATGTTCTCTTTTCAGATGCCACCAATATATTCTAGGATGTACCCTGGATTTGTCCTTCCACAGGTCAGTTTCTTCTTATAAATCGTCTTTTGTGGCACAGAACTTGATGAACGCTATTCTTATTTTTGGTTGCTATTGTTTGTGATTGGTTAATATGTTGGCTGTAAGCTCATTCAACATCTTTGGGACATTTGCCAATCTCCATCTTGACACCATTGTCCCTCACAATGGCATGACTTTACTAGTAATTAATAGCCTATGGGGGGAGGGCTGGATTCTAATTTCACCAAGCCATCACGAATTTGTCGGTCGTAATGCTTATCATTCTCCTGGCCTCTGCTGGAGATGGCAAACTTAATTGGAAAATTACTCTTCAGTATGGAGGCAAGAAAGTGGAAAGGTATTGATAAATATTGTTCTTAGATTGAAAGCTAGAATTTTCTACATTAAATGAAATAAGAGCGATATAAGAACTAAGCTTAATTTTCTACAATTTTTTAAATGAAATGAAATGAAATTATCCACATTTCGAGCCAGTGTGGGCGTATGTTAAGGGGTGAAGACTCGGGGGAGTGGGGTGGGAGGTGGTGGGTGAGGTATTGTGGTGTATGCACCTTATTTGCTTAGTCTGGGGTGAGACTAGAATAATTGCAATCGTTGATTGCAACACATACCTTTATGTTGGAGATGAATTGAATAAAAATGAGGAAGTAAATTGAAGTTTGGAGTTAATGAACTTTAATGAATGAATATGTAAAATATATTGAGGTCGTATTGTCTTGCGCTTTGGTAAAATAAACTAAAAAATTGGTCTCTTGTAAAACCGTAAATGTTTGTCAACGTATAGGGCATTCTATTCATATAACCCACCAAGTCCCAGCAGACCCTATCTTCGACGGGGACAAGAGCACCAACAATTACTCTTCACGGACATACTGTTTAAAACAGGATAAGGCAGAATAAGATCCATAAACAAGAAGTCAAACAGAATAAGTAGGATATGAATAGAACATGTTTCCATGGGAATTAGAATAGACATCATAGGTGTTGGAAGGGTATTCCATGTGTTTTCATTGTTTAGGTGTTTATGGTTTTGTAGTTTAGTCTATTATGTTTGTTTAGCTATGTATGGTTGTGGTCTGCCTTTAGGTAAACCTACTATATTTTTATATAGACAGTGTTTTATAACCTTTTCTACCACAGGAATAAATTATATTTATATAACATTAGAAAACTAACTCATTCACAGTCCCTCCATGCTTTTTATTAATAAGAGTATGAAGGAATTTCTGTGATACAGACTCGAGGTGAGAGTCTGACGAGTACCTTCTACCACAATGAAAGATATCTTCTGCTGCATACAGACTAGAAGAGGTCGCAAGTCTTACCACAAACCAAAGGCCAAGTCCATTGGATTTATGTGGGCAATGTAACCTGATAGCCCTCGGAGGGGGGAGTTCATCAAGGGCTGTAATCTGGGTCCGCTAGGAACTGTGGGCGGGGGAATGGGGGAATGGGTTGTTTAGGGTGGTAATATAATTGATCGTGTGTGGGTTTGGTATAATATTCATGGGTTCATTATAATCTTATTTTCTTGATGGCGCCCTTTTAAACTTCTGGATGTATGTCTGTACTTTTATGGGATTAATGAAACTCGTATGGGGCGGGGGGGGGGGGGGGTGAGGCAGGGGGGACGACGTGGTAGGGGGGCGAGATTGGGGAGGTGTGGTTGGGTCCTCGCGGGCTGCGTGGCGGGTCCGCGAGGGAGGTGGGGGAATTACTTGAGGGGGAGGGATTCGGGGATGGGCGTGGGGAATTGGGATGGGAGGGGGGCAAGGGAGGGGGGTGACGGGGAGGAAGGGAGGGAGGGAAGGGGGGTGATGGGGGGGCGGGCGAATAATTTGGGGGGAGGGGGGGGGGTGGTATTTTTAATGATATTCCATTGTCTTCATGATGATCCCTGCGCTCCTGAGTCCCTGTCGCTAGCGAATCATGCGATGATGAAAATGATCTATTTTGGCACAAAAAAGTTCTTAATAAAAATGCCTTAATTTCTGAAAAACATCCTTTTTCGAATGTTTTTCGAATCTGTTTTTCGACACAATTCATGAGGAGTTTTTTTTGGTTTGGGTTTTATTTGGATTGTTTTATGGTTGTTTTTCTTGTGTTTTTTTTTAAATGTGTGTACCTGTTTTGATCGTTATTCTTTTTTGTTAAATACTTGTCCGACAAAGGGCCGCGGGCCCCGTGGGAAAAGGGCTCGTCGGCCGTGGCTGTGCGTGGATTGGGGGGGAGGAGAAAGGGGAGGGGGCGTATTATGTGGATATACACCAATTCTCTATAGATTAGGAGATGACAAATAATGCGGAAGAATCTTTCTCAGAAATAAGCATTAAGAATCAAGAAATTAAGAATATCTGATCAGAAGAAGCTTTGAGCTGCTAAAGATTTATTAAAGTAACCTCATAAGGCATTTTCAGTGACAGCGTTTTACTATCGTAATGCTTTAGTAAAGAAAATCTCCAGGATGTCACGCCTTCCACACGGATAGAAGCTTTTAGAAGATTATAGAAGGAAGAGATTTGTAGAGATATAGAAGGTAGGAAGATATTAGAAGATGTAGAACTTAGAGTAGGAGGAGATGATGAAGATTTGTCTAGCGCGAAGATGTATATGATGAGGGGGTTGGTACTGCTGCCCTATGGCGGTTGGGGTAACCTATCTTATATCTCAGGATTATGCAATCAACCTAACTCGCTACTAGTAGTCGTATCTTATCGTATTGATTCCTGATCTTTGATTAAGTCTAGAGACTTGTTACATGTGGATAAAGAGTGATTCTAGGTGGAGTTACAGATGATGTTGTAGTTTCGTGTTTTTTTGTCTTTTGGGATCGATGGCGGCTGTTGTGATGTGTAGGTCTGTTATCGTTTCTGTATGCGGTATTAGTGATTTCAAAGACAGTGTTTTGGTGACTTTTGGCGTTAATGCTGGGGTAGGTTGTGTTGAGGAAACATTTTGGTGGGTTTAGTGGCCTGGTTTTTGTATGTGGTGGTAATATACAGGTCATTAGAACCAAGTGTGTTAAGTGTTGTTCGGTTTCGGATCTGGTTGACTATGTTCATTACTCTGATCGTGATTGATTCCTTATTTTCGGCATCATATGGCTGATGTGTCATCAATGTTAAATTAAATATATGTGAAATGTGGACCATCATGGACGCCTTTGGATACATGTAACGCTTAGGAATCTCGTTTCCAGAGAAAAGCCAGTTCAACCAGTACACTCTCTCATGGACCATAACCAGAATAGAACTCGTTTCCATGTCTTTAGTTCACCTACTTTCATCTATAGACATAGTCAGCCTTACCACAATAATATTATAAAAGCACAATAAAAAACTCTCTGAACCACACTCCCTCCATTGTCTTGTTTACTCTCAGAGATCTGAGAATCTTCTGAACAGACTCGAGTCTTGCCACCAAGCCATTTATGTGGTATATAATCTTATATTCCTCTTATCCACGTTCTGGGTGTGGTCCTAGTACTTTCTAGCTCATGACCAACTACGGGGTTGTATCGGAGGGGGGGCGGTGGTGGGGGAGGGGGGTGGGGCAATTCATGATTGTGCCTGCGTCTGAAAAATGATATTGCACCACCAAAAAATAGTATAAAAATGCCTTTGACACATTCATGAAGGCCACTAGTCCAATTTTTGTGTGCAGTTTTCAACTTGTCCTGCAAAGGGCCGTAGGCCTTGGAAACAGGGCGTCGTGGTTTGGAGAAAAACGGGCTTGTCGCTGATGGAAATTAGCCCATGTGCCCCAAAAATCAGAGAGGATGCACCAAAAGAGGGCAGACGGTTTAGACCAGATAAAAGCAGGTATAAAAGTAGAAACTCAGTCCAAATTAATTATCACAATAATTAAATGTGGTGCAGACAAGACTAGTGGTGACCCAGCTGTTGCCCTGTCACACCCGAGGACACATATGAATGATCCCCATATGAACAGACCCTAGCAAGAGGTTTGTGGTTTACAACAATTCTCATAGAGATCTGGATGACAAATGTTGAAGATATTGATCAGAAGCTTTATAGATATTAATAGACTCACTAATGCTCTTCATTACAGATGGCCCAAGAGTCACCGCACAGGAAGAAGATTGATGATAAGGTAACTATCAATCTCTTATCTCTATTATCTATGTATCTATGTATCTATCTATTCTAAATGTACCAAATGTCAAAACAGGTACATATACAGGTGATTAGAACCAGTGTTGCCGTCTTCATATGACAGGATTACGGCACATATCTTATGTTGGATAATGAAATGGAATATAAATAACGACACATTCTGAGCTTTTGGACTCTAAATGTTAACTCTATAGGCATCTATCATAAAAACCAGCCACAGTTTCTTCTTCATGGACAAACAGTATAGAACATTGTTTCCATGTCTTAGTCCACCCTACTTTCTTATTAAGACAGTATTCCGTACCACAATGATTATATCCAATAACATACGCTAACCATCACTCCTCCATTGTCTTATATTTCAGATTTTGAAGAATCTTCTACTCAGAGCGAGTCTACCCATAAGTCATTATGCGAAGTCCATCATATAATTGCGCGAATATATCTTTTTTTTCTCTTTACACTTCTGGTGTCTGTACTTTAGGCTTTGTGTGTTAATTGTTGATTTGTTCTAACAGACCCCCTACAAACTCACCAGACCTGTCTATCAGGAGAAACACCAACTGAATGAGAGTCACCATGGAATATGATTTCAGGTTTTTTTTCCTTTCCTTACATATATTAGTATAGTGAAAATCCTAAGTACACACAGATATTATAATTGGATAATATCTGGATAAACCACTCACCTACCAATAAACTCCCAGATGGGCGTTTTGGCGTTTTTGCATCCTCCCACATGAAAATGGTGTGTCTTTGTTACAGGATCTAGCAGGTTTCTGGGGGTACAGCGTGGGGTTAGACCGCATGCAGGCCCATTGTTGAACTCCATTTGAGGTTATGGGGGTGTCTCATGGGGATGGGTCCCAAAAGAGCTGAACAAGTTTCAAGCTTATTCCTCACCTCTCTATTCAATGAGCTCGTCGGTAAATGACGAGATCCTGGAGGAGTTGTGTTCTGTTTTCATACTCATTTGATTCGGTGCGTCGCTACGGTGACGGCTGCCCTTATGCCTGATAAGATTGACGTGGAAGCAGTGGTGTCGGTGTTGCCAGTTCACCGGATAGTTTTGTTTTTCTGGGGTTGTAAGTGGGGAGGGGGGCAATATTTAGTGGATCTTTGTTTGCCGGTGGGTGTGCTCCATATCTTGTTCATACTTTAGATGTTAGTAGATCTGTGGAATGGGTGTCAGGGAGGGGTTAGTTAGATGACTCAGTTTTTCATTAGGCTACGTGGTTTGCAGGAAGGTTGGGATCCCGTTTACCCGGGAGAAGACGGAGGGTCTGTGCAATTATAAGTTTTTGGGTATGATGATCGTTTCAACAGAATGAAGTGAAGGCTGGCAGACGACAAGCTACAGAGATGCAGGTGGTGTTTCTGTGGGGCAGGGAAGATGTAGCTGCGGGATTTGCAGTCCCTCGGGAGGATGGATTTGGCTTGCAGGGTGATGCCCAGGGTTGTGATTTTGCAGGCATCTGGAAGGGGGACATCAGTATTCGTCATCCGATCATTTTGTGACTCAGAGTTACAGGATGATGTGAAGATGTGTGGGAGTAATTGTTCGATTCAATACAATAAAGGTATCATAGGAAGGTCCAGTGTCTAATTTTAATTGGAAAGGTTACAGATTGCAGTAGGAGACTGTATTTAGGATTTATTTAAGGGCAGTGGTGTGCAGTGATCTCAGGGGTTGGTGTCCAACTTATGTTTACTTGAGTGTTCTTGATTGTGGTGGCTACAGAAATATGGGGTGACAAGCTGCGTTCACTTTAATTGTGATCACTTGGACGTGATACCATTAGTAGCCATTAATAAACAGTTGGCTAGTCCCCTCCTGTTGTCCACTTATCGTCCGGGTCTTGCGACAGTATTGGATCGCTATTTATGTGGCTGTACATTTTTTCCGGTGTTAAGAAAGAAGTGGCTGATCCTTTGTCTGTTCAATGGAGGCAGTTTTAGGAGCTGTCGCCAGAGTGTGGATAATGAATAGTGACTAGTGCTCTGTGAGGGCTCCTGATGCACCCGTGGCATCTGGGTACTAATGGCAGTCTATGTGATGCCCTGTGTCCTGGCAGGCATCACTGTTATTTTTCCCAACTCTGCATTTTGAAAAAGGAAAACTTTTTCTGAGGAGCTCAGAGAGGAGGCCGTATGGGGTCGGTAGGAAAATAAGTGTTTTATAAAAGGACATTGTGCAATCCCCTGTGGGACAGGAAAGCGTTATTAGGTTTTTTTTTCAATTAAGTGCTGCTTACCCATTAGGCTTTTAAATATGAGGTCACAGCATGTGCCTCCACCATAATGTATGAAATAAATGGTGGTAAAAAAGAATCCCCCACCATGTCCTTTAACACACATATATAAATAAATAAAATCCTAAAATTTTTGGTATACTTTATAATCCCTAATGCCTGGTACTGCAATCAGATCTGCAATTTTCTTCTGGTTCAAAAAACAACTCAACATAGAAAGTTGCAACAAACAACCAGGAACATTCCCTGTGATGCACACGCTATGTGATGTGTTTCCATGGTGCTGAACACAGCGCTGAGAGTGCTGGAGCAACCTCTATGAATCTTCATCCCTCTCTGGAGAATCTTTGAACAAGATAATTGCAAATTAATAGTGGAATCAATTTTAGAGACATTTTGGTGTTTTGATATACTACATGACCACCTCTGCCTTTTGTTCCAAAGAGTAATCTTTTCGACATAACCTCAATTTCCTTAAAGATCGGCTCCCTCAACCTTACATTGGTGTACAGATGAGGGGACTTTGACTCATTCCTTTGTGATGGACAAGGTGTCCCTTAAAAGAGTTCAGGTTATTCTTCCCATTAAATTCTTGAATTTTCATCAGCAGCGCCCTGGATCACCAAACAGAGGGGAACCGGCCCGGACAGATACCAGATAACATTGCTCAGGTTTGATTCCCGTTTCCTTTTCCATCTAGTCTTATATACCGTTATACTCGAATATAAGCTGAGGTCTTATTTACCACCAAAAACTGGGAAGGCTATTGACTCAAGTATAAGCGAGGATGGTAATGCATTGGCCACAGCCTCCCAGTATATAGCCAGCAAGTCCCCTGTAGTTATATGCCTTAAGCCCCCTAGTAGTAAATAGCTTTACCCCAGTAGTATAAATAGCCTGCCAGGCTCTGTAGTATACAGGCCTCCCAGCCCCTGTGTAGTACATAGCCTGTTCAGCCCCTGTAGTATATAGCCTGCCAGCCCCTTGTAGTATATATCTGCCAGCCCCCTGTAGGTACGCTTCCAACCCCCTGTAGGTACATAGCCAGCAGCCCCAGTAGTAATAGCCAGCCAGCCCCCGTAGTATATAGCACCAGATCCAGTTAGTATATAGCCAGCCAGCCCCAGTGGCATAGAGCCAGCCAGCCCCCTAAGTATATAAGCCAGCCTGCTGTAAAAAAAAATAAACTTACATAACCTTCCGGCATCCCGATGCTTGTCGTGGGCTCCAAGCTGTGTCGTGGGTCCTCTTCATTCTTTCCCACTGTAACAGCGTCAGAGACGCGTCATGCGATCTGCCGGACGGAGCATATATGACGTTCAAAAGATTTTCCAGAGTTGCATAGAAAGTTGCAACAACAACCACAAACATTCCCTGTGACCAACTAGTGATGTGTTTCCATGGTGCTGACACAGCGTGATGAAGTGCTGGATGTAACCCTAGAATTAATTCTCCTCTCTGGAGAATCTTTTGAACCACACTTATATTGCAAATCTAATAGGGGAATCAATTTCGGGGACATTTCTGGGGTTCTATGATATATACATGACATCTTGCCTTAAATCCAAAAAGGTTTAGGTTCTTCACATAAATTCTTGAATTTTGTCTCAGCAGAGCCTGATTCCACACCAGATGTAATCCTGGCTGGACAGATACCGGATAACATTGCTCAGGTATGATCCCGTTTCCTTTTACATCTATGTCCATATACGTATATAAGAGTATAAGCCGACTGAGATAAGCCAAGGGCCTATTTTTTACCACCAAAAACTGGGAAAACCATTGACTCGAGTATAAGCCGAGGATGGAAATGCATTGACCACAGCCTCCCAGATATAGCAAGCATGTCACCTGAGTATATAGCCTGCAGCCCCTTGTAGTAAATAGCCAACCCCCAAGCAGTATATGCTGCCAGCCCTGTAGTAAATAGCCAGCCCCCAGTAGTAGTAGTGTCCGACCTGTAGTATATTGCCTGCCAGCAACTGGTATATAGCTGCCACGACACCTGTTAGTATTAGCTGCAGCTCGGAGTATAGCCTGCCAGCCCGCCTGTAGTATATAGCCTGCAGCGCCCCAAGCCCCCTAAGTATACACCAGACAGCATCTAGTCCCAGTAAGTATAAGCCAGCCAGCCACCTTTGTAGTATAGCCAGCCTGTAAAAAAAAAATAACTTACCCACTCACTTTCTGTCGCTCCGATGCTCATTGAGTTCCCGATACTTTTCTCGGGGTTCTTCTTCTGTTTCTATACAGCGTCAGAGACAGTCCATGCGATCTTCCGGCCGGTGCATACTATGACTGGCAGATCACATGGCCGCAGCTTGCTGGCTGTTGCAGCGGAAAAAAAAAAAAAAAAACAAAAGAGGATTCGCGACGAGCATCGGAAAGCCGCAACGAAGGCATCGCGGAACGGGAGTGAGTATTTAATGGTTATTTTTTTATGGACTCATGGATAGAAGGTGAGATTTGTTTGCACACTTTTTGTGTGAAAACTCGGCTATACACCAATATATTTACAGTGTAAATTCATATATGGGATGAATCAAGAATCATTTGAAGGCTTTTATTATTCACAGACAACAATGTCCCAGATCTGTGTATATTGGTATACAAGAATAGGTTCAGCGCCTTGCCACAAGAAGCCCTGCATAGTGGCCCTCGCTATTCCACACAGTATACAGAGCCAGAAGGAGAGGGCCACACTGCACAGTATTAAACTGATGGTGCAAGGCCAACAATGTGAGCCCCAATATGTATAGTCAAGATTTCCTATAACATTTTATGTTTCTTTTCAGATGCCACCAATATATTCTAGGATATACCTGTGATTTGTCCTCCACAGGTCAGTGTTTCTTCTTATAATGCCACCATGTAAAGTAATAATAATATGATTATTTCTGTAATCTGGGTATCTTCTGCTGTTGTTGTATTAGGAGTGGTTTATACCCCCGGAATTCCCACAACTAAAGATCAGCTAATAATATTCGGAAAGGGACTGGATCAGAGATAACCGTGAGGTAGGTACCATACAGGTGACATAATAGGCACCGCAATTTAAACCTGTAGTGACTGGTTTATACTTAGTTGACAGTGTAGTAATTGGTTTAGATCATACATTTCACACTAACTGGAGACAGCAGTTATGTGCTCTAAGCTGGTACTGTGCACATATAGATGCAGGAATAAGGTAGTAGTGGTGTCAGCGGCCTCAATATATATATATTATATATCATATATATATATATTAATGATATGAGTAGAAGTACGGGCCTATATTACACATGAATGAGTAGAGTACTGAAAATACTGCGCAATATATACATAATAAGAGTACTGGTGTGCCTATAGCCACATCTCCTGCTCATGAGCCAGTTAATCAACAGTCCCTACATCAGTTCCAGTAAACATGGAGCCGGACCCCAGTGAACCTGCAGTCACAGAACTGACCCCAGTAGCCTGCAGTTAAGAGCATGCCCCCCACTAGTGTTGTTCACAGAGCCTGCCCCCAGTAGCTGCTAGTCACAGTCCTGCCCCCAGTAGCCTGCAGTCACAGGTCTGCCCCCAGTAGCCTGCAGTCACAGAGGCTTCCCCCAGGAGCTGCATACAGAGCTGCCCCCAGTAGCCTGCAGTCACAAAGCCTGCCCCAGTAGCCTGCAGTCACAGAGACTTCCCCAGTCGCCTGCAGTCAGAGCTTAACCCCGTAGATGCTAGCCACAGAGGCCTTAACCCCAGTAGCTGCTAGTCACAGAGCCTCCCAGTAGCTGCTGTCACAGAGGCTGCCCCCAGTAGTTGCTAGTCACGACGCCCCCAGTAGCTGCAGTCACAGAGGCTGTCCCGGTAGTGCTAGTCACAGAGCCTGCCCCCAGTAGCTGTAGTCAGACAGCCTTCTCCAGTCATGCCAGAATGTCAAAAGAGCCTGCCCTTGTCAATGGTAGTCACAGTGCTGTCCTCAGTAGCATCAAGTGCCTGCCCCAGTAGCCCAGTAGTTAATGGTGCTTGCCCAGTAGTCACAGTGTTCTCGCACTACTAGCCAGCAGTAAGAGTGCTGCCCCCCTTGCCAGCAGTAAGAAGTGCTTGCCCCCTCGCAGTAGAAGCGTGCTGCCCCCTTGCCAGTAGTGTAGTAAGAGTAGTACCCAAGTAGCCAGTAGTCACAGTGCCCATCCCCCCTTCTGTTAGTCTGATGTGTAAGACTTATATCGTAGTTCCACACTCTTACAGTTTTCTTGACTGTATGTATGCACCCTGACCTGCAATGTGATAATGGCATGTAAACACCATAGTAATATATAACACTTTATCCATACAGGCCTACAGAGGATTTAATAAAAGCCAAGCGTTGTGCCCCCATAATCCCAGTAAACCGGATGGACACGCTGAATACATTACATGCAACAACACTAGTGCAATGTACAATATCTTCATCAAAACCCTCCGGCGCGCCTCCAGGGCAGTGAGATCCTAGTCCAAGAATTGTAGAGAAGAATTAGGGGGGCCTTCCATCGCACCCGCAATTGACAATGCAGGTCAGATATTTCTTATGGCTTCTACACTAACAAACAGGGGGTCATTTATAAGGGCCGATTCGCGTTTTCCCGACGTGTTACCCGAATATTTCCGTTTGCGCCGCGTTGTACATGAATTGGCCCCGGGTTTGTTGGCGCACGCGATCGGATTGTGGCGCATTGGGGCCGGCATAGCGCGCGATAGAAATCGGGGGGGCGTGCGCCGAACGAACCCGACGTATTCGGAAAAAACACCGCGCATTTAAAAAAACCGAAAATGTGTCGCTTGGGGAGCGCTCACCTTCACCTTTATGGATTGGTGCATTCCGGGCTTAAGATTATTTTCGGCAGCTGCAGCGCCACCTGGTGGGACCATCTTAAATCCAGCGACGCGGGAAGGACAGTGGATGTGAGAGAACGCGCACGCTGGTCGCGATGGCGGGTAAGTAATGTCGGCCCACCGTTTTCTAAATAGTCACTTATTAGCGACTCCGGGTCATAATGTCATCTGGTATAAAGTTCTTGTTGTTATATTAATATATAGAATAAGAGGGCATGAATATAAGGTATATGTAGAGTACCAGCTGAGCAAATGTCAGCCTACAATCAGCAGACTTTATATCACCAAAGTATAGCAGGCAGGGCACTATGCCACCATGTAAATAATAATATATGATATATTTCTGTAATAGGGGTATCTTTGCTTGTTGTTGTATTAGGAGGGTTTATACACCGGAATTCCCACCACTAATAAGATCAGCTAATAATATATCGGAAAGGGACTGGATCAGAGATAACCGTGAGGTAGGTACCATACAGGTACATATAGGCACGCATATAACCTGTAGTGACTGGTATACTTATGACAGTGAGTATGGTTTAGATCATACATTTCACACACACTGGAGACAGCAGTTATGTGCTCTAAGCTGGACTGTGCACATATAGATGCAGAATAAGAGTAGTAGTACTGTGCCCATATATATATATATATATATATATATATATATATATATATATGATATGAGTAGAAGTACTGTGCCTATATACACATGATATGAGTAGTAGTACTGAAATACTGCGCAATATATACATAATAAGAGTACTGGTGTGCCCCCTATAGCCACATCTCCTGCTCCATGAAGCCAGTAATCACAGTCCCTACATCAGTATCCAGTAAACATGGAGCGGACCCCAGTAACCGCAGTACAGAACTACCCCAGTAGCCTGCAGTTAACAGAGCATGCCCCCACTAGCTGTTGTACAGACTGCCACAGTAGACGGCAGTCACGATTTCTGCCCAGTAGCCTGCAGTCACAGCTACTGCCCCCATGCCTGCAGTCACAGAGCATTCCCCCCAGGAGCTGCATACTCACAGAGCCTGCCCCCAGTAGCCGCAGTACAAAAGCCTGCCACACAGTAGCTGCAGTCACAGAGCCTTCCCCCAGTAGCCTGCAGTCAGAGCTAACCCCAGTAGCTGTAGCCACAGAGCCTTACCCCCAGTAGCTGAGTCACAGAGCTGCCCCCAGTAGTCTGTACCCCCCACCCAAATCACAGAGCCTGCCCCAGTAGTTGCTAGTCACAGAGCTGCCCCCAGTAGCTGCAGTCACCGAGCCTGTCCACGGTAGCTGCTAGGCACAGACGCCCGCTGCCCCCAGTAGCTGTAGTCACAGCGCTTCTCCTAGTAGCCAGAGTCAAAGGCCTGCCCTTGTCACTGGTAGTCACAGTGCCTGTCCTCAGTAGCACAAGTGCCTGACCCCCAGTAGCCAGTAGTTAATGCTGCTTGCCCCAGTAGTCACAGTGTCTCGCACTACTAGCCACATAAGGTTGCCCCCTTGCCAGCAGTAAGAGTGCTTGCCCCCTTGCCAGTAGTAAGAGTGCTGCCCCCCTTGCCAGTAGTAAGAGTAGTACCCAAGTAGCCAGTAGTCACAGGCCCCACCCCCCCTTCTGTTAGTCCTGATGTGTAAGACTTTATATCGTAGTTCCACACTCTTACAGTTTTCTTGACTGTATGTATATGCACCCTGACCTGCAATGTGATATGGCATGTAAAACACCATAGTAATATATAACACTATCCATTACAGGCCTACAGAGGATTAATAACAGCCAGAGTTGTGCCCCCTATCCCAGTAACCGGATGGACACGCCGATAACATTACATGCCAAAACACGTGCCACATGTACAATATCCTCAAAACCCTCCGGCGCGCCTCCAGGGCAGTGAGATCCCTATCCTAAGAATTGTAAGAAGAATTAGGGGGGCCTTCCATCGCACCGCAATTGACAATGCAGGTACAGTATATTTCTTATGCTTCTACACTAACACACAGGGGGTCATTATAAGGAGCCGATTCGCGTTTCCGACGTGTTACCCGAATATTTCGATTTGCCGCCGCTTGTACATGAATTGGCCCCGGGTTTTTGGCGCACGCGATCGGATTGTGGCGCAATCGGGGCCTGCATGGCGCGATAGAAATCGGGGGGCGTGGCCGAACGAAAACCCGACATTCGAAAAACACACCGCATTTAAAAAAACCGAAAATGTGTCGCTTTGGGAGCGCTCACTTCACCTTTATGGATGGTGCATTCCGGGCGTTAAGATTATTTTCGGCGAGCTGCAGCGCCACCTGAGTGGACCATCTTAAGATCCCAGCGGACCGAATCCTGTGCAGAGAACGCGCACGCTGGATCGCGTGGGCGGGTAAGTAAATGTGCCCCACAGTTTTCTAAATAGTACTTATAGCGACTCTGGGTCATAATGTCAATTCTGTGATTAAAAGTTCTTGTGTGTTATATTAATATATGGAATAAGAGGGCATGAATATAGGTTTAGTAGATAGCAGCTGAGCAAAATGTCCGCCTACCATCAGCAGACTTTAATCCAAAGTATAGCAGGCAGGGCACTCCAGGTGTAACCAAGGGTCCCATCTACCATGTTACCCCCCATTCTTCTGACGTAGGATGAAGACGACATTGCAGTTGCCAGTACACCTGGAGTGCCCTTGCCTGCTATACTTGGGATATCAACAAGGGGGGTTTCTGCTGGATATGAGTTGCCCTTCTATTGCTTCCACTTCTCCGACTCCTTTCTTTTTTCTCCTTACCAACCCGTACACCCCTCCTCCCCTCGCCTCCTTTCCTCTCCGCCTTTTCCCCTATCTAGAAAGGATTGACTTATGGCAAAAGACATGACTACGGAAAGAGTCTCATCTCACATTGGAGTGGACTGTCAAGCGGAAATAAATGCAAACTCCAGGTGTAACCAAGTGTCCATCTACCATGTTACCCCCCATTTTTGATGGAGAAAGATGCAGTGCCATAGAAAATGTTCATGCCCTAAGTACATCCTTCTGTCTGCTCCTCATACCACCTCCTATTATCCCCATAATAGCCAAATCAAAGCCCCCCCACACACACCGTAAAGTCACCCTACACCTGCTGGCCTTTGGCCATCCCAAACTGCACAACCCCCTGTGAACCCAATATACAATACCGTCTAATGTGGCCCAGTAACATATGATACCCTCCAACATTCATTTTGTGTTGCTTCCTACTAAGAGCTTTAATTTATCCCCTCCCAGATTGTGGCCCCTCTCTCATACTAAGACCCCACATCTCATATTATGTCCTCCTATAACAATGTGGCCCCTCTCTCATGCTAAGACCCCCATCTCACATTAAGCCCCATCTAACAATGTGGCCCCTCTCTCATACTAAGAGACCCATCTCACATCGGTGTCCCCCTATAACAATGCGGCTCCACTCTCATACTGAGACCCCTATCTCACATTGTGCCCCCATATAACAATGTGGCCCCTCTCTCATACTGAGACCCCTATTACACATTGTGCCCCCCTGTAACAACGCAGCTTCTCTCTCAGACTGAGACCCTTATCTCACGTTGTGCCCCCCTATACCAATGTGGCCCCTCTCTCATACTGAGACCCCTATCTCACATTGTGGCCCCATATAAGAATGTGGCCTCTGTCTCAGACTAAGACCCAATCCAATATTGTGCTCCCCTCTCAAATTGTGGCCCCATTCTCATACTGTAGACCCCCATCTCACATTGTGCCCTATCTCAGAATCAGACTAGTGGCGAGTGGGCCTTTTTTTAGGTATAGGGCGTTAGTCAGATGCCATAGGCCACTTCCTTTGTGTCATGGTGTGAGTAGTACACTCAACCCACACCTTATACCTAAATTCTTAATGTATTGTGAATGCAAATCACCTGATAATTCTTGACGAAAAATGCCATGTCGGGTTTGTTTGTTTAAATGCTAAAAGCAAACTTGTTACCAGGAATGTCATTTTTAGCAAGTGTAATAGCTTATTCTATGCTGATTTTAAAATTTCCTGAATTCTGAATCATGTCAGTACTTTATAAAGGTTTTATTCACATTGCCTGGCTCCCTGCCAGTATTAGGTGGTGAGTCCCTGGGGAGGGGCAGCTGCAGCTTGTGTGTGTCCCTGTGTCTCCCTGGGCCATAATAGAGACTAGTCGGGTCCCTCAATTATATCCACGTTTCTCTATCCCATTTATGTTTACAACAGTTGAGACACAAGAATAAGAAAGGAAAGCTGGTCCACCGGCTACCCACCGTATATACAGCCACACAAAGCCTTTCCTTCACCCTACTGCATTGGATAACCGATTGAAAGCCATACATGCATCTGAGCGGTAAGTTCCCATTGGGTCCTGGTTATATTCCTTTTTGCAGTTTACAATGATCAAGACGTATAATAAGTAACTGCTACAATAAAGTTTTGAGAACTATTAAAGTAAATCTACCATCAAAACCCATTATGATAAACACTTACTCATAGATCCAGGCCATGTGACTGTGGTAATTGTCTTATATTTGTAATCCACGGCCATATTTCTCCTAAAAGAAACGTTTCAAATTATGCTAATGAACCTGAGGCGCTCTTGCTCATTAGCAGAATTTTAAAAGTTGATATGAGAGGGAAGTAGGCCATGGATAAGAAATATAAGAAGATCGCCACAGTCACGGTGCCTGGATCTATGAGTAAGTGACCCTGGATTGTCTGTATCTATCTATCTATCTATCTATCTGTCTAAGATATATCTATTACATTTGTGGCTTCCTTCTCATTCTCCAACATAAAGCCTCAGCTTCCTCTTCCTAATAGATATCTTTTCTGATGGTTGTGTTCTCTCTCTTGACTATAGGAGGATACAGTGGGACCGCTCTCCCCTACTGCAGGATTCAAGGACCAGGATGATGTCTCAGAGGTTTGTTAAATGGACTGAGCTGTAATACAGGACTGGGGCTATGACTGTTTTGTTGTGTTTCTCATTGGATAACATTCAGGGTTGGTACCTCCAAAAAGACAGATCTGCTTAGATTTTCACTAACATTTCCTTTCAATTCCCCAAATTGTTGGAACCAAAGGTACAACTCTTCGTATACCATGGGAATGCCCGTCCATCGCCCTTTTGTGGCAAGTAACCTCTGATACTATCGACATCATATTAGATTGAATATAAAATACATGACGTATTCTGAGCTTTTGACTATATGCAATTCTATAGGCATCTAGTTCATAAAACCAGTCACCAGTACACTCTCTTCATGGACATAACAGAATAGAACATGTTTCCATGTGTTTAGTCCACCTACTTTATTATATAGACAGTATCCCTTACCACAATAATATTATAATAACATAACTCTAACCATCACTCCCTCCATTGTCTTTATATTCTCAGAGTTCTGAAGAATCTTCTACCTCAGACGCGAGTCTACCAATAAGTCCATTTATTGCGGTAATATAATCTTTTTTTTCTGCTTTACACTTCTGTGTCTGTACTTTTAGGCTTTGTGTTTAATTTGTTGAATTTGTCTCAACAGACCCCCTACAACTCACCAGACCTGTCTTATCCAGGAGAAACACCACCTGATATAGAGTCACCTATGAATATATTTCAGGTTTGCTCTTCCTTTCCTTACGTATATTACTGTATAAGTGAAAAATCCTATTTACACACATATATTTATAAAGTAGTTTATGGATTCTGTCCCATATCTGAATTTCAAGGTCCCATGCAGGCCTATTCCACACAGTATACAGAGCCAGAAGGAGAGGCCCACACTGCACAGTATACAACTGACTGGTGCAAGGCCAACAATGTGATGCCCCAATATGTATAATGTCAGAGATTTCCTATAACATTTTCTATGTTCTCTTTTCTCAGATGCCACCAATATATTCTAGGATGTACCCTGGATTTGTCCTTCCACAGGTCAGTTTCTTCTTATACTGCCACCATGTAAAGTAATAATATATTATTATTTTTTAACCTGTTTATCTCCTTTGCGATTTGCTTGTTTTTGGTAGTTGCTTTCTTTTTTTCATCTCTGCGCCCCGGCCTTGGGTTCTTATGAAGTTAGGGAAACAAATTCCCACCCGCGCCAAATATCAGCTAATATATTCGGAAGAAATGGATCAAGAAGAAACCGTGATGGTAGGTAATACAGGTTACATATAGGTCACGCCAAATATAACCTGCGTAGGACTGTATAAACTTAATGACAGTGAGTAATGTTTTTTTATTATAATAATTTCACTACAACACGGAGACAGCAGTTAGTTGCTACTAAGCTGTACCATGCACTATAAGATGCACAGAATCAGAGTAGTAGTTCTGTGCCATATATCATGATATGAGTAGTAGTACTGAGTTTAAATATACAGTAATAAGGCTACATCACTAACGAAGTCTGGGGACTATATACGGCATCTCGAAAAGTTCAAACTGATGTTCGAGTGACTGTCACCGCTTTGCCGTCTTTTTGGGAATTGGCGATCGAGGGCCTCCGGTTACAGGATTTCCAATATGAGGTGGTCCGTTCACACCCTGAGAAATGTATCGTGTCTAAGATATACATTTTATAATTTTCAAGTTATACATGTTATATAAAATATCTTTTTTCCATTTCTTTTTTTAGTTTCTTTGCCATGGGAACTCGGTCTTTGCTTCGTTTACACTGCGAAGGTGATGATGAGAGCGACTGAAGCTGCGGTGATGCTTTGTGCCGATGCTGAGGGTGGATCCGATTATTGATGGTTTCACAATCAGCACAGGTTTCCCAATTACAAACCAAAATAGCCGGGGCCTGTTTTATAAGAAAGCCGGTCACTCAGGGTCCAAGGAAGGTAGTGCACAGCCTGCGTTATTCACCACTATAAATCGTTCAGACCACGGATTGGTGCTTATATGGTGAACTGGAAGGACACATCCACAGCGTCTATACCCTGTGGACAACATCTCTCCAAGGGATCGACCTCGTGAGCGGCGGACTGTTTTTATCATCAGGGTGGGCAGTTCCCTAGCGATGGATGCTATCAGTGGACATTTGCAGACTATTAGATTATGTTTTTTAATTATTTTTCACACCATTTTTTGTTTTGGTAGTTAGTGTAGGGGCTCACAAGAGATGGGGCCCCTTGACGCGGGTTGTGAGCTTAATACTTCTTTGACCCCTTTTTAATTTGTTGATTCTGCGCAGCAAAATAAAAAGGAGTCAAAGGAGTTAACCAAGACCTCATCATTTGGTGAAATCTTTAAAGGGGACCTACCACCACGATTCTACCTATAAAGGTAGAAGGGGTTGTAGGTGGATGAATGGGACTTGGATAGCCCTTTTTTGGGCTAATACTCACGTTCCGGCTATCCTTTAGTAAACTTTAATGCCTGTATATGCAAATTTTTTTAAGCGGCTACTGTGGCGTGGAGTAGCCGGAAACGAGGCTAGAAGTTGCGGCTACTCCAGGCCCCAGTAGCCTCGTTCCTCCACCTACCATGTAATCTTCAGCGCGCAGCTCCTCGTAGCTCCGTGCCTTCGTCCGAGCACCCTGCGTTCTGCGCATGCGCAGTAGCGCCGGCCTCGGGGCTACGGCCGCGCACCGTAGGCCTGCGTTCTGCGAAGAACGCCGGGTACACAGACGAGGGCGCGCAGGCACGAGGAGCTACGCACTGAAGATTACATGATAGGCGGAGGAACGAGGCTACTGGAGCGTGGAGTAGCCGCGACTAGTAGCCTCATGTCCGGGTCAGTTTTGGCCTAAATGAATGTATTTTCCAAAAAAATTCTATAGTATCTAAATCGCAGGTCCATATTTTTTAACCCATGTGAAACACTTAAAGGGTTAATAGACTTAATAGAAGTTGTTTTACATATGTTGAGGGGTGAACTTTCTATAGTGGGGTAATTTATGGGGTTTTACTATTATTTAGGTCTCTCAAAGTCACTTGAAAGCTGAGTTGTCCCTCAAAATGTGAGTTTTGCCAATTTTCATGAAAATAAGAAAAATCGCACCTAAAGTTCTGCACCTCGTCGCCACCCTGCTGTGTAATCCACAAAATATACTTGCAAACTTTTACCATTTAGGGATATTATTTCAGCGCTTCTTGCGCATCTGTTTACATTCCCCTCACCCGCCATATCCTAAACTTATAAGAACGCTACTACACTTGATCTTATACAAAAGGTTCTTAGAAGTGCTGTTTGGGGAGTAGCCTAGAGACAGGGCTTGGATAGGCGAAAGCTCGCCTGGCAGCGGAGCGCCAGCTCCATCCCAAGATCCAACTAACATAGTTTTAACTGCAGCACCTTTAATCTACTTGTTAGGGAGAGTTGCATGCTGACTTGCTACATTTAGGTTAGCAGTTAGTGCTTGTTAGATTACGCTTACTGTTAGGACATGAGGCGAAGCACAGACAACACCAACTCCCTTGATATTGGGCTTCCTAACGCGTCCTATATATTTATATATTTATTTGCGTTGGCTTGTGGCTGGGCTGGCCGGGCACTAGTAGTGCATCTAGTACCATATTGTAGATTTGCAGGGAGACTTTTCGACCGTTGTGTTTAACTCTATGACACACATTCCATCTCAAACACCGAGTGGACAATTTATTAGAGGTTTGATTTGAGATTAGGCACAGTCTGCCATTTTATTTTTTTTACGTTTTTTTTTTAATAAACTCACAGTCATCAGGCACAGCACAAAATTCGGTTGTGTGCGTCAGTGTAGGTTTAGAACCTTAGCCAAGCAATAGGATAGCATTGTTTTGTTAAAATAAAAAAAAAAATTTACAGTTTTACACTTCATTTGAAAATGTTTAATCCCGAGGGCTAGGGTAGAAGGACGAGAGCGTGTATGGGCTGCCAACTACTGCAGGGGTCAGAGGCCGTGGTCCTGGCTGGTGGACACCACCTGCTCATGAGGGAGCGGGTAACGCCGCAGAGCTCCACTCCCTAGTTTAATGTCTCAAGTTAACTGGGACTTGTGGTAGAGCAGTGTTTAGGCCGAACAGTTCGAACAGGTTATGTCCGTGGATTGCGGACAATGCTTCTAGCCATTTGTCCACCATGTCAGTCCTTCCACCAGTCCCCCCATGTCACCGAAATCAGCACACCTCGTCTCCTCCCCTCAGCCTCCTTCCCCCAGTCTGCCCCCGCCCAGGAAATTTGGCATTTGAACCGGCAACTCTTGGACCTGTTTTTCCTGGCCCTGCCCACAGTCACACCACTTTTCCGGTTGGCTGCGAGCTCTTTTTCCGATGCCTGTTTTCCACCGGTCCATTCTGTGGGTGATGATTGACATTATTTGAGTAGTGGAAGAAAAGTGTGTAAGAGATGTGTCGGACGAGGTGAGGAGACACGGTTTCAGAAAAGTGGTGAAGTTGTTGTTCAGCATGTAGATCCGAGGGTGTATCATACTTAGGGATCTATTATATGGATGGTACAACCCAGCTGGTTGATAGGCGGGTGACACAGTGCTTCTGAGACGGAGTCGAGTCCTATAACCAGAACAATTGGAACAAGTCATTGGTGGGGCCAGACGAGAGGCAGGGCCGAGGCTGGTGCTCAGCGCCAAATGTTTCTACATACTAAGCTGCCCGTGGCGAGGGCCTAGTTTCAAAGTCTGAGGTTCTTTAAAGAACCACCGGATGACCGACGGACTGTGGTGTGGCAACCTGTGCCCAACCAGATCAGCAGGGGTTCACCACTACTAGCTTAACTTACCCCCAGTATGGCGCAGTATGAATGCTAAACACCCCACTCAATGGCACCAAGCCCCATCACCTCCGCCGGGCACACCATGCTCCTTCCCCTGTGTCATCTGTTCTAGTCAGCCCCCTGCCCAGGACCCCGGCCCAAACACTCCCGTGGCGAAAACCCCATCCTTCGCCTCCACGATCCTCCACATCAATCCTACCATCGTTCACCCTCATCACCCCAACGCTTGAGTTGCGCAAAAGAAGTTAGTGCAACACACCTACATGCCTCAGGCCCTCACGTCCAATCTCCCAAAATTCTTAGCCTGGAGATGCTCCCTATAGGCTGATAAGACCTAGGCCTTTCGGCAACCTCATGGGGCGGCCCGCCCCTCGGTATTCAGTCCCCAGCCGCCACTTAGACTTTTTCCCGATGTGCCGTCCCAGTCCTTGCACCATCACGTCAGACAACATCATCCGTGCCCTCACCAACTTTTTTCTGACAACGTTCCACGGATCACGTGGACTGTCGAAGGTTTGTGGTTTCTTAACCGGGCAGGGCCACTTCATATCGCTGATACGTACATTGGGGTTAACTTGGTGGAGGCTGGACCGAGTCGACCCTGCGGTCTGGTCATATACTGCCGACGTCCGATGATTTGTCGGGGCCTACCTCGGTCCAGGTCTCTCAGTCCACTATGCTCCTCCTCCTCCACCCCTCCTCCACCTCCTCCTCCTCTACCTCCTAATTACCATCCTCTGGCTGGCCGCCATGCATCGGCTAGATCTAAGCACAACACACAGTGCCGTCGCTAAAGCGACCCAGGCTGTGCCAGACTGCTGACTTGGGTAAAAATCACACTCGACCCAGGACTATTACGGGCATTACGCTCAGACTGATCTAAATGTCTGCAAACCTTAACCTAAGCCATGCAGAGTTTGTGTGCGACAACGGCCGTAACCTGTTACGCCGGCTTGCAACTCGGCAGATGACACATGTGAGCCCTGGCCCATGTTGCTAAATCTCATTAGTTCACATCGTTCCTCAAGACATACCCCAATCTGTCTGAATTGCTCACGAAGGTGCGCCGCACCTGTTCGCATTTCGGAAGTCCAGCATCAGATGCTGCCACTCTCAGCATCGCAACGCGCCTCCAGCTGCCCGATCACCGACTGTTGTGTGCGACGTGCCCAAAGGTGGAATTCAACATTACGCATGTAATCCAGAGTTTAATCAGCATCGCATAGCGATTGTAGACTGTCCGATTTCAACTTCCACCCAACTGGTAGTCATGTTCCAGTCACTTCCTCAGAGTCTCCATGAGTAGGGTACGTGGATGTCTGATATCTTTAGAGTAACTTTGAGGTTGGGGGGGGTGGGGGTGATGAACACAGATGGTCAGTGGTAGGCCGGCCACATCAGCCTCACCATTCTGCGGCTTGGCTGTTGAAAAACGCCTCCTGGTCAGCATGGAATCGGAAGCTTGCGCTCGTCACCAGATATACTGGGGAAGAGATTCCTTGTTTGATAGCCAAAGCACCCTCAGTCTGTTTTCTCGCGCATATCGATGAGGTGGAGGATGATGGAGGAGTAATAGGATGAGAATGTGGTCGAGACAGAAGAGGGGCCATTGTTCAGTCCTTCACTGTTCAGCGTGTATGGGCATAAGAAGAGGAGTTTGGAGAGTGAGTAGTAGAAATGGGAGAGTCAGGCCAGTTGAGGGGATTGAATTCTTGCGCGTTGGTACTCTTGCGCATATGGCAATTTCATGGCTAGGTCCCCAGCCTATCTCCGTGACCTCGCGTTCCAAGATTTTATTCCAGCACCGATTACTGGGTTTCACTCTCTGGTCGCCACGGTACAAGCAAAATCTTTCCACTCTCATCCCGGGAGATGAAAGGAGTGTGAGAAGGCATGATCCAGCGGGCCCTGGTGGCACAAGCTGAAACGTATTTCCCTGCTGACAGCGCTAGCGGCAGAGGGCTAGTGCTGCGGACAAGTAGCGAGGGAGAGTAGGCGAGCCGGCAGCTTTTCCAGCACTGCAGGCTACGCTTTTAACAAACACAAAGGCCTTTTGCCAGTTTTATGTCACTCCCACAAGACACGGTCCCTGTCCCCATTCTCTGTCATAGTAGGGCTGATCTTTACAGAAAGATGGGTGAGGGAAGTACTGCTGACGCATACCATCGTCTCTAACTGATCACACACTCCCTAAAGACTGGGTTGTCAAGCTGGACATGTGGCACAACTGGCGTCTGTACGCCTTGAGGTTTTGTCTGCCCTGCCGCTAGCGTGTTGTCCGAGAGGTTGTTTCAGTGCAGCTTGGGGGGGGGGTGGGTTGCATCAGCACCGATACTGCGTACACGTTGTCGACTGCAGCGCTGGCAGGCCGACGCTTATCAAGATGAATAAAGCCTGGATTTCGCAGAATTTCTCCATTCTCCACCATGGAGAAGCTTAACCTGATAATTTATAACCTCCTCCTCCTCATTTTCATCCTTTCTCCCCTCGTTGTACACTAAATCAGAAGGAAAAAAAAAACTTGGCTATTTTTTGCCAGGGCCACTGGCTTATCTATAGTACTGTATGGGGTCTTTGCTAAGGGCCCGACTCGCGTTTTCCCGACGTGATTACACGAATATTCCGATTTGCGCCGATTTTCCCCTGTATGCCCTGGGATTTTTGGCCACCGATCGGATTGGTGGCGGCATCTCGCCGCATGCATGCGACGGAAATCCGGGGGCTTGCCGAACGAAAACCCGACGGATTCGGAAAAACCCGCCGGCTTTATAAATTGTTGTCGGGGCGAAAATTTCACTCATCTTCATCCAGGATAGGCCGGTGTGTCAAGGCATTCCAGCGGAACTTCATCGTCAGCAGCGCACCTTGTTACTTCGGAGGAACTACCATCATAATCCTGGCCGGACCCGAATCCAGCGCAGAGAACGCGCCGCTGGATCTCGGAAAATGGCCGGTTAATTAAATCTGCCCCTATGTATTAATTTTTTCTGTAGGGCCACTTACCCGGTCCTCTGTTTTTAAACAATTTTTGGGATTGCCACATACAGGCACTCACTCTATTTAATTTTTTCTGGAGGCCACCTACCTGCTCTCTGGTTTGAAAACTTTTTTGGACTGCCACATACAGGCACTATCCACATTAAATTGTCCTCCATAGCAGCCCCTCCACACTTGTCTTTTTTACTGCCTCCACACCAATTGTCTCCATTTCTACCTCCACACGTCACTCCTAGCTGCCTCCAAAAGTCGTCCATATAGATGCCTCCATACTCGTCCCCTTCAATGAGCTGTGTCAGGCGAGAATTTTGGGTTGTTTTCATGGCTTCCAATCAACTTGTGTACTTTGTCGCCAACCCTTTTGTTCAGGCTGGCGCTAGGGTAGGCAAGGTGGCAATTGCCCAGGGCCCCCGAAGGGGAGGAGCGGAGAATCGCTTCGTTCAAATAATCTTAATTTTGTTCTAGTGCTATGGAACCAGATATAGTCAGTTAAAGTGAAAGATCAGGTGCCATTTTTATACATAAAAACACTCCAGACGGCAGTTCAACAGTTATTATCGCCATTTTCTTAAAACTTTGAAATACAAATTTGATGCATCTAAAATAGGAGACTCTCTTCTTCATAGGAAAAAGAAGTGAGGTTTATGTGTCACATATCCGAATACAGCCCCTGCAATTAAACCCCCCCGATCCAGATTCTTAGCCATCAGGGTGCAGGAGCCTTTTCTGCACACAGGGGCTGCTGCAACCTCACAGTAATGAATTTCACTTTATATTTCCTACATTTTGTGAAGAATAAGATCAACTAAATTAATGTTTTTAAGCCCTTCTCATGCAGAACTTATCAGCACATCACTTTCTCTCTTATTCCCTTGCTTTTGTAATAGTTTTTTGTTGTTGGGAAATTGACTGATACCAGAACTTCAAACAACCAGAACTGTCAAAAGTTACTAGTACCACCAAAAACACACACATGTTCTGGAATAAAGTTTTTATTTCACACCACCTCCTTATGGCACCTTTTATGATGTTTTACTCTCATTCTTGACCCCGAGGGTTCTGTTTATTATCGGATACTACAATGGCGCACACTAAAGTGACTTTTATTATGTCAATAGCCTGGTTGTATGAGATATATAGTTATTTCTTTGTGTTTTACCATTGTGTAATGAGACCAAACAATGACTGGATTTGTGTCGAATTTTCTGGGGTAAGCGGAAAAGAAGATTCTATTATTAACATTTATAAGTGATATTATGTGGATTTATATTTGTGTAGCACATCAATATGGACATTGTGAACTACTACAAAGTCTATCTATTATCATTTAGTATATTGAAGGCAATAGTTTCTGTTTGAGCACATTTTTTGCCAATCAAAAGTCCAAATTTAAGTATTTTTTTGTACAAATTTTCATTCGACAATCAAAGTTGATGAGGCGCCTATTCTATAAATCCTTCAGTAGATGCTATTTTGAAATGTGCAATTGTCTTCTTCAGAAAATATCTAGTCCCTACTCCCAACAGGGCCTCACAAGTCCTAATCAGCCTACCAAATTTTTTGAGTGTGGGAGGAAACCGGAGGACCCGGAGAAACCCACTCAGATGTTGACCACGCTGCAAGGCGTAAGTGCTACCACTGATCCACCCAAAATATAAGGAACACTCGACTACGTAAATCATCTCATACAAAAGTGTTCTTAGAAGTGCTGTTTGGGGAAGTAACCTAGAGACAGGGGCTTGGATTGGCGAAAAATGCTCGCTGGCAGCGGGAGAGCGCCGCTCCATCCCAAGATCCAACTAAACATAGGTTTAACGGCAACGCACCGCATCTACTACTAGTAACGGCTCCCATACAGGACCCTTAGCAAGACGAGCTGGTCAGGAGAATTTGGGTTTGTTTTCATGCTTCCCAAACAAATTGTTAAGCTTTTGTCGACACCCTTGCTGTGTTAATCCACAAAATATACTGGCAAACTTTATCATTTACCGATATTATTTCAGCGCTCTTGAACGATCTGGTGAACATTCCCCTCACCCGCCAGATCCCAAACTATAAGAACACTTGAATTTTTTTTTTTTTTTTTTTTAACACTATCTTATACAAAAGTTCTTAGAAGTTGTGTTGGGAAGTAGCGAGAAACAGGGTCTTGGATTGGATAGGTGAAAGCTCGCCTGGCAAAGCGGAGCACCAGCTCCATCCAAGATCCAATAAACATAGTTTTTAATGCACACCTTTAATCTAATCGTAGTTCACTGCCTCCCCATACATCGTCCCGCTTATAAAAGAGCTGTGTCAGGCAGAATTTTAGGGGTGTTCACCAGAAGAACATAGTTGGAACTGCGGACCCATCTGTCGCAGCCATGCTGGAGGACCGAGTGCAATAATGCAGCGCCCCCAATATGAATGCCCCATCATACGTGTCGCTCTTAGATCAGAGAAAGTGGCTCCATGGTGACTTTGCCACATGTCGTCCCCTTATCAAAAGAGATGTGTCAGGCTCATTTTCGGGTTGTTCACACAGGATACGTGATGGAACTTTGTCACTATGGTCGCCACATGCTGTTTATCGAGACTAAAATACTTTATTACTTTTGTTCACATGGAAATCATTTCAAGAGCTTGTGCTCACCTCATTTGGTTCCTCTCTGCCAAGCCATTGGTTTGACGCCTGAGTCCATTAGGGTAGATATATATGGAGCCAGACACTCTCTAGCCTGCCACATGCTGCAGGCGAGGACCTCTGCATGCAGTCCGCTCTAGTGTCAAGGCGTCAATAGTATCGCATGTTTTAGATTGCTATCTAGCTCATTTGTGACGGTACTGTAATGGCATGCTGTTGTCCCACTAATTTTGGCATAATTGGCTACGATTAAGCAGCCTCAGAGGCATCATAGCATGGTGCCCCTGTCGGTGATCCTGTCCATGTCCGTTCGGGTTTTCCATTATCCTTTTTCTGAGGTTCCCAGGTGTTGGCCAGAGCTCCCTGTGCTAAGAGCCTGGGTCCCCTGGAAAGATGCTCGTGAGTCTCCTCATTGAGGGATCAATGGGGCTTCGTTATATCGAGGACGAGCCAATCGAGCATCGGGAAAAGTTAACTCGAATAACGAGGTAGCCCAGCAATTTGTAGTCTGTTATCTCTATAAGATCAAGTGTAGTAGTGTTCTTATTAAGTTTCGGGTTATGACGGGAGTGGTGACGGGGCATGTTAAAAACAGTATGCGCAAGAAGGCTCAAATAATATCGGTATAGTGACTTGGAAATATTTGTGCCAGCAATATTGGTGGAACTTTATAACCAATCCCACCGCAGAAATCGGGTGGCGACAAAGTTAACAAGTTTGATGTGGAAGCCATGAAAAACTAGCACAAAATTTCTGCAGCGAAACAGCTCGTGTTTGATATAGTGGGAAGATGTTGTATGGAGGGCAGTGAACTCGTAGTAGATTAACGGTGCTGCAGTTAAAAAACTATGGTAGTTGGATATTGGGATGAGTTGGTTGCTCGTTGCCAGTGCGACGGCTTTCGCTGTTCCAAGCCCCCTGTTCTTGGGTACTCCACAAACAGAACTTCTTAAGAACCTTTTGTATAAGACAAGGTAGTAGTGTTCTATAAGTTTGGGTTATTGTGGGTGAGGGGGAATGGTAAACAGATGCGCAAGAAGCAGCTGGTTGAATAATATCGTTAAAAGAAAGTTTGCCAGTATATTTTGTGGATAACACAGCCAGGGCCGGTTCTAGACAAAAGTGGGGCCCTGGGCAAAAACTAAAAGTGGGGCCCCAAAATAAAAGTATTATGAACAGTCACGTCACAAAGAGGCTCCTTTAGTATATGTAAATGAACAAACTGTAATTTGAGAGAATTTGATAGGAAGATAGATAGTGTACGGGGAGTTGATGGGCGCACAGGTGGGACTACTACTAGTTCACTGCCTCCATACATGGTCCCCTTATCAAACGATCTGTGTCAGGCAGAATTTTCAGGTGTTTCACCAGATACATAATGGAACTCGGCCCATCTGTCGTCTCCATGCTGGAGACCTGAAGTTGCAATCATAGCAGCGCAATATGAATGCCCCATACTGTCGCTCTTAATCATGGAAGTCGTCTCCATGGCTGCCTCCACATGTCGTCCCCTTATCAAAAGAGCTGTGTCAGGCTCATTTTTCGGGTGTTTCACCAGATACGTTATGGAACTTGGTCACTATGTCGCCACCATGCTGTGTTATCGACTAAATATACCGTCAACCTTTTGTTCACATAGGAAATCATTTCAGCGCTTCTTGCTCACCTCCTTTGGTGAAGCCTGAGTCCATTTAGGGTATGTCACCATGACACTCTCTAGCCTGCCGCTGCTGCCGCTGCCTCTGCATGCCGTCCCCTATAGTGTCAGGGTCAATTATTGCATGTTTTAGATGCTATTTAGCCTCATTCGGTCACTCTGTCATGGCCATGCTGTTGCCCATAATTTTGGCATAATGGTGCGATTAAGCAGCCTCACAGGCATCCATGCATGCTGCCCCTGCTGTTTCCTGTCCATTTCCGTGGTCCTGTGAGGCTGCTTAACATCGCACCAGAAATTATGCAAAAAATTATGGGCAACTGCATGGCATGACAGATGACCCGAATGCGGTAACTAATCTTCAAACATGCATAATTGACACTGACACTATAAGGGTACGCAAAAAAATGCAGAGGCAATCGGCAGCCGCGGCAGGCTAGAGAGTTGTCATGGTGAAATCCCTAAATGGACTTCTCAGGCTTCACAAGGAGGGAGCAAGAGCGCTGGAATATTTCCTATGTGAACAAAAGGTGCCGGTATATTTTGTCGATAAACACAAGGCATGGTGGCGACATAGTGACCAGTTTCCATAACGTATCTGGTGAAACACCCGAAAATGAGCCTGACACAGCTCTTTTGATAAGGCTACATGTGGAGGCACCATGGAGAACACTGCCTTTCCATGATAGAGCGACAGTATTGTGGGCATTCACTATTGCGCTGCTATGATTGAACTTCAGGTCTCCAGCATGGATACTACAGATGGGCCGATTTCCATTTATGTATCTTGTGAAACACTGACATCGCTGACACAGATCTTTGATAAGGGGCACCATGTATGGAGGCATTGAACTAGTCGTAGATTACAGGTGCTGCAGTTAAACTATGTTATTGGATCGTGATATGGAGCTGGCGCTCCGCTGCCAGGCGACTTTTCGCCTATCCAATCCCCCTTTCTCTCGGCTACTCCCCAAACACACTTCTAAGAACCTTTTGTATAAAAGAATCAGTGTAGTCGCGTTCTTATAAGTTTGGGATATGGCGGTGAGGGGAATTTAAACAGATGCTCAAGACGCGCTGAAATAATATCGGTAAATGATAAAGTTTGCCAGTAATTTTTGGTGGATTACCAGCAGGGTGGCGACAAAGTTAACAGTTTTGAGTTGAACTCCTGAAAACAACCCCAACAACCCAATTCTGCCTGACACGCTCTTTATAATGGGACCCAGTATGGGAGCATGAACTATTAGTAGGATTAAAGTGCTGCAGTTAAAACTATGTTAGTTGGATCTTGATAAGATCTGGGCGCCCCGCTGCCATGCGAGCTTTCGCCTATCCAACCCTGTCTCAGGCTTACTTAATCCCCAACAGCCTTCTAAGAACCTTTGTATAAGATCAAGTGTAGTAGCCGTTCTTATAAGTTTGGGATAATGCGGGTGAGGGGAAGGTAACAGATGCGCAAAAGCCTGACATATTCGGTAAATGATAAAAGTTTGCCAGTATATTTTGTGGATTTACACAGCAGGGTGGCAACAAAGTTAATAACAATTTTGATGTGAAGCCATGAAAACAAACCCCCAAATTCTTCCCTGACACAGCTCTTTTATAAGGGAAACAAGGGAGAGAGCTGGCATAAAAGTACGGGTGAGTTGGGACCATGTCTGGAGGCAGTGACCTAGTAGTAGAATTAAAGGTGCTGCGGTTTAAAACCTATGGTTAGTGTATCTTGAGATTGGATCTGGCGCTCCGCTGCCATGGCTAGCTTTCGCCAATCCAGGCCCCTGTCTCTTATGCTAACCTCCCCAAACCAGCCACTTCTAAGAACCTTTTGTATAATATCAAGTTAGTAAGCGTTCTTCTAATTTTGGGATATGGCGGGTGAGGGTAATGAAAAACAGATGCGCAAGAAAGCGCTGAAATATATCGGTACATTATAAACAGTTTTGCCATTATATTTTGTGATTACACAGCAGGGGTGGCAACAAAGTTAACAATTTTGATGTGGAAGCCAGAATGAAAACAACCCAAAATTCTGAGTCTGCTGACACAGCTTCGTTTGATCAGGGGACCATGTATGGAGGCAGTGAACTAGTAGTAGATTAAAGTGCTGCGTTAAAACTATGTATGTTCGTTGGATCTTGAGATGGAGCTGGGCGCTCCGCTGCCAGGTGAGCTTTCGTTTCGCCAATCCCAAGCCCCTGCTGTCTCTTAGCTCTCCCCAAACAGGCACTTCTAAGAGAACCTTTTGTAATACGATCAAGTGTAGTAGCGTTCTTATAAGTTTGGGTATGGCGGGTGGGGGATGTAACAGATGCGCACGACGCGCTGAATAATATCGGTAAATACAAAGTTTGCCCAGTATATTTTGTGGATTACACAGCCGAGCAGGTGGGGCCGACAAAGTTAACAAGTTTGATGTGGAATCCATTAAACACAAACCCAAATCTGCCGACCACAGCTCGTTTATAAGGGGACGTGTATGGAGGCATGAACTGAGTAGTAGATTAAAGGTGCTGGCAGTAAAACTTGTTGTTGGGGATCTTGGTATTGAGCTGGCGCTCCGCTGGCAGGCTAGCTTTTCGGCCTAACCAAGCCTGTCCTCAGGCTTACTCTCCCAACATCACTTCTAATAACCTTTTGTATAAGATCAGTGTAGTAGCGTTTCTTATAAGTTTGGGATATGGCGTGTAGGGGAATGTAAACCAGATGGCGCAAGAAGCGCTGAAATAATCTCGGTAAATGTAAAAGTTTTGCCAGTATATTTGGTGGATTACACGCAGGGTGGCCAGAGTTAACACGTTGATGTGAATCCAGGAAACAACCCAAAGTTCTGCCGACACAAGGCATCCATGCATGCTGCCCCTGCTGTTTCCTGTCCATTTCCGTGGTGTTTCCATCCTTTTCTGAGGTTCCCAGGTGTTTGGCCAAGCTTCCCTGTGCAGAGCCTTGGTCCCCTTGAAAAATGCTCGAGTCTCCCATTGACTTCAATGGGGCTCGTTATTCGAGAGGAGCACTCGAGCATCGGGAAAAGTTCGTCTCGAATAACGAGTACCCGAGCATTTTAGTGCTGGCTCATCTCTAGTCAACACTGTAAATATTGACTTGCTGCATTAACTCATTCTAACTGTCAATAAAAGCTTTTGTTACCCATAATATGATTACACTTGTATTTCTGTATGTGATAAAAAACATCTGACAAACCAGAGGGCAACAGATCATGTGAAAATATAATATTTGTGTCATCCTCAAAACTTTTGGCCATGACTGTAGAAATGCATGTGGCCGTATCTAACTCGTAAAAAAACGGTACAGTATGGATACGGCCATTTTATACATTCGTGTGAATGTAGCCTAAGAGTAGCAATACTGTGTAATATGTACATAATAAGAGTACTGGTGTGCCCCGTATAGCCACATCTCCTGCCCAATGAAGCCAGTAGGCATAGTCCCTACCTCAGTAGCCAGTAAACACAGAGCCTGACCCCAGTAGTCTGCAGTCACAGAGCTCACCCCCAGTAGCCTGCAGTCACAGAGCCTGCCCTCAGTAGCCTGCAGTCACAGAGCCTGCCCTCAGTAACCTGCAGTCACAGAGCCTGCCCCCAGTAGCTGCTAGTCATAGAGCCTGCCCCCAGTAGCCAGTAGTCACAGAGCCTTCTCCTAGTAGCCAGTAGTCATAGAGCATGTGCAACGTCCCTGCCAATGCGCATGGCAGAGGAGTAGTTGCGAATAAGCCCCTTGTACCATTTAGTACATATAGAGGTAATATGCAGCGGTAGATACTGCCTGGATAGGCAAAGGTTAATCTTACTTAATGTTATCATCCAATGATGTTCCATCTTTGTAACTGAAATGTGATTGCAGAGTTAGATCACATGACCAGAGATTAACAAAACCCTTAGTCAGGGGAGGAGTTAGCTCTCTTGGAATCCAGCTCTCTTACCAGAGAGACCTCAGAGCACATGCTCTGACCACAGGCCTCCTAGGCCTCAGCACATCAACTACACACTGAATGACAGAGACAGCATGTGCCTCACACCTCAAGCGAGATCACACAGAACTACCAGGACAAAGCTGCAGCTTCCAGCATTGGACACAGCTACATCCCAGCCTGCCCCTGCACCCAGGCTGTTGACCCAACTCCTGAGGTTCCCTCTCCAAGATCACTCCAGTAACCTGCACTTGTACAGAATCGTTTGGCCTGTTGCTGCTGTTGGTTCGAATAAAGAACTGTAAGTTATTTTTATGCACAACATTGCCTCCGTCTGGTCCCTGCTGCGGCTGTATAACCATCAAGGGCACCCCATCTATCCTCCAGGGACACATACTACAGACTCTAAGGGTTTCCCCAGGGAGAACCAGTACCACAGCCTCTCCCTCATCTAATTTCTTGCATACACCACCTGCTGGAGACCTGCCATACTGTAGGACAGCCCTCCGGTCCCCATACCAAGCACCGTGACACTAGCGTGCCTAGGCCGCAACCGCCAGTAACTCCAGTATTCTGGGCCCCGGCTGCCTCCAGGACCCAAGAAAAGGCTAGGCCCCGGTGGGGGATGTTTCACATGCCCCAGTCACTGGTAGTAACAGTGCCTCTCCTCAGTAGCACAAGTGCCTGCCAAAAGTAGCCAGTAATATCCCTAGTAGCCATAGAACCTGTCCTCAGTAGCCAGTAGTCACAGTGCCTGTCTCCAGTTTCCTCAGTGCCTTCCCCAGTAACCCATAGTGGCAGTGATATCCCAGTAGCCAGGAGTCATTGTACCTGCCCCCAGTTGCCAACAGTAGCCACAGGGCCTGCTCTCAGTTGGCAGTAGTCGCAGTGCCTGCTGCAGTAGCCAGTAGTTTCAGTGATGCCCCCAGTAGCCAGTAGTCACAGTACCTTCCCCCAGTAGCCAATAGTAAAGGTCCTTGGCCCAGTAGCCACAGAGCCTGCCCTCTGTTGCCAGTAGTCACAATGCCTGCCGCTAGTAGCCAGTAGTAAGAGTGCTTGCCCCAGTGGCCAGTAGTCACAGTGCATTCCCACAGTAGCCCCAGTGCATGCCCCAGAAGCTCGTAGTTGCAGTGATGCCCCCAGTGACCATACACCTGCTGGCCTGTGGCCATCCCAAAATGCATAACAACCCCCTGTGCATCCCATATACAATACGGGCCCAGCAACACATGATACTTGATTTTGTATTGCTTCCTAATTAGAGCTTTGATTATCCCCTTCCAGATTGTGACCCCCCTCTCATAATAAGACCCCCATCTCACATTAAGCCCCATCTAACAATGTGGCCCCTCTCTCATACTGAGACCCCTATCTCACATTGTGCCCCCCTATAACATTGTGGCCCCTCTCTCATACTAAGACCCCTATCTCACATTGTGCCCCCTATAACAATGTGGCCCCATTCTCATACTATAGACCCCCATCTCACATTGTGCCCCCCTCTCAAATTGTGGCCCCATTCTCATACTATAGACCCCCATCTCACATTGTGCCCTATCTCACAATCAGACTATTGGGCCTTTTTTTAGGTACAGGCCGTTAGTCTGATGCCATAGCCCACTACCTCAGTGTCTTGGTGTAAGTAGTACACTCAACCCACACCTTATATCTTATTTCTTAATGTACTGTGAATGCAAATCCCCTGATGATCCAATATTTCTAGGCCAAAAATGGCATATCGGCTTGTTTGTTTAAATGCTTAAAGCAAACTTGTTACCAGGAATGTCATTTGTAGCGAGTGACAGGTTGTAATAGCCTATTCTATGCTGATTTTAAAATTGCCTGAATTCTGAATCATTTCAGTACTTTATATATGTTTTATTCACAATACCTGGCTCCCTGCCAGTCCCTGGGGAGGGGCAGCTGCCAGGCCCTTTTTAGTTTTTTCACTTTCATTTTTCACTCATCACCTTGAAAAATCTATAACTTTTTTATTGTTTCACATAAAGATTTTCTGTGTAAAAAATCTATAACTTTTTTATTGTTTCACATAAAGATTTTCTGTGTAACAAATTGCACTTCATAGTGATGGGAATATTCCATGCCGTGTACTGGGAAGCAGGAAAAAAATTCCAAATGCAGTGAAAATGGTGGGCTTGGATTTTACGGCTTTTACTGTGCGCCACAAATGACAGGTCTACTTTATTCTTTGGGTCTGTACGATTAGGGGGAAACCAAATTTTGTATGGTTTTATCATGTTTTCATACATTTACAAAAACTACAGTATGGCAGTATATGGGGATTTTCCTCCTCATTTATTACAATGTGCAATTAGCACATTGTAATGAATAGGCTAAAACGAGACAGCCTCGGGTCTTCGGATGACGTCACAGGGAGTGACAATCCGCAGCAAGATGGCGGGGCCCATCTTTTTGAAGTACCAAAAAAGCAAGCCAGACAAAGATGGATGCCTGTCAATAGTAGCAAGTGTCCCACTGGAAGTGTCCGGGACTCAAACTTCCACCAATATTATTTTAAACTAGCATTGCACGGGGTGAAAAACATCTATTTAAAACCTAACTTTTAATGATAAAGCCTATAAAAATCGTGGATTAAAATCAAAATTTCTGGACCATCAACATAGACACTCACCCGTGTTGAAGACCTTGTATATCACAGGCTTCTTATACATGTACAAGAATGCAATAGCAAAGTATTAGAACATTCTTACCAGTCTACGGGGAGTGTAAAGGTGCTGGAGCTCGGTCAGGAGGATATGTATATTAGATCCACCAGGTCAGGAAGAAGTTGACTGCACTGCACCTAGTAATCCCTATAGTGTTCTCTCCCTGACCCCCAAATAAATAGCTCCCGCCCTTACAAGGGCAGTCCCAGGGTGACCCTAAGTTCTATGTTCACCCTGAGGTATTCCCTCATTCAATCCCGACGCGTTTCTGGACCTGGGGCTACCAGGATCTGTCATCAGGGGATATAACAATTCGTCCAGGATGGACCGATATTGGGGACTGATAGACTCCCCACTTGGAGGAATCAATGGGGTTCGTTATTCGAGACGAGCACTCGAGCATCGGGAAAAGTTCGTCTCGAATAACGAGTACCCGAGCATTTTAGTGTTCGCTCATCTCTAGTAATATTCCATGCCGTGTACTGGGAAGCAGGAAAAAATTTCCAAATGCAGTGAAAATGGTGGGCTTGGATTTGACGGCTTTTACTGTGCCGGTACAAATGACAGGTCTACTTTATTCTTTGGGTCTGTACGATTAGGGGGAAACCAAATTTTGTATGGTTTTATCATGTTTTCATACATTTACAAAAACTACAGTATGGCAGTATATGGGGATTTTCCTCCTCATTTATTACAATGTGCAATTAGCACATTGTAATGAATAGGTTAAAACGAGACAGCCTTGGGTCTTCGGATGACGTCACAGGGAGTGACAATCCGCAGCAAGATGGTGGGGCCCATCTTTTTGAAGTACCAAAAAACCAAGCCAGACAAAGATGGATCCCTTTCAATAGTAGCAAGTGGCCCACTGGAAGTGTCCCGGGACTCAAACTTCCACCAATATTATTTTAAACTAGCATTGCACAGGGTGAAAAACATCTATTTAAAACCTAACTTTTAATGATAAAGCCTATAAAAATCGTGGATTAAAATCAAAATTTCTGGACCATCAACATAGACACTCACCCGTGTTGAAGACCTTGTATATCACAGACTTCTTATACATGTACAAGAACGCAATAGCAAAGTATTAGAACATTCTTACCAGTCTACGGGGAGTGTAAAGGTGCTGGAGCTCGGTCAGGAGGATATGTATATTGGATCCACCAGGTCAGGAAGAGGTTGACTGCACTGCACCTAGTAATCCCTATAGTATTCTCTCCCTGACCCCCAAAGAAATAGCTCCCGCCCTTACAAGGGCAGTCCCAGGGTGACCCTAAGTTCTATGTTCACCCTGGTATTCCCTAATTCAATCCCGACGCGTTTCTGGACCTGGGGCTACCAGGATCTGTCATCAGGGGATATAACAATTCGTCCAGGATGGACCGATATTGGGGACTGATAGACTCCCCACTTGGAGGAATGAAGTGCACGTGGACAGTGGTCCTTGAAACTGATAAGGTGCCGCATTTGCATGTGCACGTCGTTCCTCCAAGTGGGGAGTCTATCAGAAGGAAAGAGGCCATGAATAAGAAATATAAGAATATTACCACAGTCATGGTGCCTGGATCTATGAGTAAGTGACCCTGGTTTATCATGATGGATTTTGATCGATAACTTTGGTCCTTTAAGCTTTGCATGATTGTGCTTTGTCTTTACCCTTTTGAGTGGGCCCTGTTATATATATGTAATAAAGGTTACATCTTATAATATTCCCATGATTTGTATTAGTGGTTTTGATGTAAGAGAATAGAAAGGATTTCCACCCCCAAAACATTTTTTCAGCCATCTACATCCCCCCCCCCATTTTGTCTCCCCCCCCCCCCCCCCCCCTCACATTGTGGACCACCCCCAGGGCCACAACTAGGAGACTCTGGGCCCCATGCCCCCCCTGGGCCAGACTTCTGCATGGCGCCCCCTTTCCTTAAAAAAACATAAATATTTGTACACTCACATGGTTTAACAATCATAAACATTAATACACTATCACAAACATATAAATGTATACACTCATACGTACAGTATATACACATTGTAGTTTATTTATGGCGTTATGTGCATAATCCCTGCCTTTATGGTGATCTGGATATAATAGGAAGGCCCTACCTGGCACAGAGTGTCGCCTTATCAAAGCTGAATGAGCGCAGGTTATAACTAGTGTGCAGGTGTGGGGCAGGTATAGGCACCGCCAAAGAGGGTTTGTACGGCAAAAAACTGGCGCTTATTGCCATCTATGGGGATGTATATATAGTTGTAAGCTCCCTATATGTCCCCACAACAGCAGTGTGCATGGGACCTTATACATACAGGAATATGCAGCACCATAAAGTTAATATGTCAGAAAACTGGCGCATATTGCCTTCTATGGGGACGTATATATATGGCTGCAAGCTAGCTTATATACGTCCCCACAACGGCAGTGTGCATGGGACCTACAGTATATAAACATCCATACAGTATATATACTATATATATATATATATATATATATATATATATATATATATATACATCATATATAGACATAAAGCATATATACATATATTCAGTATATACACACACCATATACATGCATACACATCACTTTAAGACCCCCTTTCGTCCTGCCCCTGATATTCTGGTCCATGTACTCCCTTGCCCTTGATATCGTGCCCCTTTTCTCACCCCTTTGACATGGTGACCCCTGTCCTCCCCCCATTTTTCCCTGGATTTTGTGGTGCGGTAAATTCCATAGCCATTTCCTTGGTTTCTTGAACATGACAATGAGTTCACTGTACTCAAATGGCCTCCACAGTCACCAGATCTCAATCCAATAGAGCATCTTTGGGATGTGGTGGAACGGGAGATTCGCATCATGGATGTGCATCCGACAAATCTGCGGCAACTGTGTGATGCCATCATGTCAATATGGACCAAAATCTCTGAGGAATGCATCCAGCACCTTGTTGAATCTATGCCACGAAGAATTGAGGCAGTTCTGAAGGCAAAAGGGGGTCCAACCCGTTACTAGCATGGTGTACCTAATAAAGTGGCTGGTGAGTGTATATGGTATTGTAGGACTATGCAAATACACTTTTATTGTCTCTCATAGATGCCTGAACGGTCAATAATTTATGGCTTCTGAAGACATAGGGGAATATTTATCATACACCAATATCAAACCTATATAAGTTTGGTATCACCGTGATCATACCGAACCAAAGAATAAATTAGACTTATCATTTGGAGCGCACAGTGAAAACCATAAAATCTGAGCCCACATGAAAGTGCCCACAAATGCATTTCACCACTTTTGGAATTTTTGTCCAGCTTCCCTGTACATGGCATGGAATAATAAATAATGTCACTGAGAAGTAAAATTTGTTACGCATAAAATAAGCTCTCACACAGCTCAGAACACAGAAAAATTAAAAAGTTGGGGATTTTTGAAGGTGGAGAGTGAAAAATGAACAAAAAACATGGCGCCCTTAAGGGGTTAATCTCATAATGGTGTGATTTTTGTGCAAGGATTGTGTTTCTTGGTTTTACTGAACCAGATATATCCACTGTTAAGTTGCATTAAAAAAATGCAATTTTATATACCTGACTATATTCTCAACTTTAAGTTTAACAGTGGATATCTCAACTGTGTTTCTAGGTGCCAGAGTTCAGAAGATTTAACTTTTTGAAATGTGCCTGATGGCTAAAGGCGGAATGTAAAAGGAGCTGCAGGAAGACAGAGCTGACAGTTTGTAGAAGTACATGCACCCTCTGCATCTGTAGCTAAACATGTGAAAAGATACAGTACATATGTACATGTTTTCAACATATTTTGGTAATTTTTTTATTAAATTTTACTGCAAAAAAAGATTTTACAGGAAAAATTACAAAAAAGTTTATTGTTTCACATTTTTATTCATTGTGCAAAGTAAAAACATTTTATGAATAAAATTCATAACATGAAAAAAACTATTTAAAAAATTGTTATAATATGGAAAGCTGTTCCAAAGATATTCTCATTTAAAGAACAGCAAAACAGAATTACAAAACTCGAATTGGACATCCCGGCACCAATAGCCCTTGGTCACAGAAGAGATAAAGAAAGTAACAGTGATGGTTATATAACTGCATAGATTCTGGTTTCCTCGGCTGGGGCTGATAACAGAAATCCAGAAGGACTACATGATGCTTTAGCAGAACCTAGTCTGCTAAGGCTCTTTTCTTTAAAGAGGACATGTCACCCATAAAAAAGGCACTAGAAGCTGCTTACTAAAATAAGCAGTTCCTAGCGCTATCTCCGATGCAGTAGTGTTACACTGCTAGCGTTACTGGAACCCTCGGATAACACTAGCAGACATTGCCGTGCTACAATAGGTCCACCGTATTAATGAGATTACATCAGGCAGAGGCAGGGGGAAGTGCTGAGCAGATGCAGGAGAGTGAGACAGTGTAACAGCCTAAGAAGTTACAGCACAGAAGTACTCTTTCAACAGCCCTAGAACCCTTCAGACTCATCAGCATAATTTTAAAAGTTGACTTTAGAAAGTCACTGTGCCTGGATTTAGGAATAAGTGTCCCTGGTTTATCTTGCTTAATTTTGATGGGAGATTTCCAGAATGTTAGGTTTAAATTTAAATTTCCAGAGTATTATGTCATTAACCAATATAAGTTTATAAAAAGTTCTGCTCCGCTTTATTGATATGTGAAGTTAGGCCTCCTGTCTTTTACATCATCAGCCATTAAATGGCCACAGATGGAGTCATGTGATGTCTAACTGCCATGAACAATCCCCCTGCTGATAATTTTCATGAATATAAAATTAAGGTCTTGGCAGGGCGATTGTTCATGGACAGTTAGAGACCACATGACCCTCCACCTGAAGCCCTTTTATGGACTGGAATGTCTGGCTGATGAGGTGAAAGGAGGCTTCACTTCACATATCAAGAAAGCGGAGCAGAAGTTTTAATAGATGTATATTGGTAAATCACCTAATACCCTGCCCCCCACACTTATACACACATTAATCTACGGGCTATGGAAGTCTGTTCACAAATGATATACAGGCGGTCCCCTACTTAAGAACACTCGACTTATATACGACCCCTAGTTACAAACGGACCTCTGGATATTGGTAATTTATTGTACTTTAGTCCTAGGCTACAATAATAAGCTGTAACAGTTATCAAATGTGTCTGCAATGAAGCTTTAGTGTTAATATTGATTCTTACCACAACCCAACATTTTTTAAATCCAATTGTCACAGAGACCAAAAAAGTTCTGGCTGGGATTAAAATGATAAAATATGCAGTTCCGACTTCAACTTAAGAACAAACCTACAGTCCCTATCTTGTATGTAACCCGGGGACTGCCTGTATCTACATTTAGTCTAGTGGATTATAACATAGGCTTGGCAGGAAGTAAATGATTATATATACATTATTAGAAACTTATACTTTCTGGATTGTTTTTTTTATTAATTATATGAAAATCATTAGATTTTTTTTTATTAATGATATGAGCCTTTCATTTTTAGCGGTCTGTGATTTTATGACATAATACTTGCATTATATCGGTGAAAGTAATCAGCTCGTTCCCATATATATAACCAGCCACCTTTTACATAATTAAATAAAACAGAGTAGGGTCCTCCTACAAGTTCTAGCGGAGAACTCAGAAGATTAACTCAGGAAACTGTCAAGCTTGCTCTCTTACTTTCCGGGAACAAGTCCTTGTGTGACAAAGGGCAGCAACAATCCTGTAGACAGAAATAGAGCAATTATAAAAGACATTCACATGGAGTATAATTTGTCAGTTTTCTTGTCAGGTAACTTCTTTGTGATAACATTAGAGGGGCTAATCAGCTTCATGGCGGCTTCTTTTGGACATGGCTCTGTAATTATTATTTTACAGGTTTTCAATGAAAAGTGTTGACACAGTATTTTAGATTTCATAAAGGTGGATGTAGATTAAATGTGAAGAGTTTAATCACTTGTATGGCGACAGCTTAATTGTACTACTTAGAACTGGCAGGGGGCCATTTTTTTCAGGGCGTCATGAATGATATTTGTTAAATTAACATCTGATTGTTCTTGTTTCTTGAATGTAACTTTTCCAGAAGTTAACATAGCTGAAATGCCTGGTAAAATTTAAGGTCAGGAAGTAAGAGTAAGAGTTTTCTTTATTGGCCAATTAAGGCCGATGAAGACTTATAGACATTGATGCTCAACTAGGCAATTCTGGGAAATATGCAAATATGTTTTCCAGGGTGGGGAAAGAAAAACAATGCCTACTTTTGCCACCCTGAAATGAAGTGTATTTTCCAGAATCCCCTAGTGGAGCGTCAATGGCTGTAAGTCTCCACACGCCTATAAGGGAGGCCTTAATTGGCAAACTCTCCATAAAGAAAACTCTTAGGCCTCATGGCCTCTGCAGATCACGTCTGATCAGGGTGTGATAAGGGTTTGGTCAGTGAGAAACTGAATGAAAAACTGAACAGCGGAGCTCCAAAGACAGACATAGAAATGTCCCAAGTAGAGGCCGAATGATAGATCTCCCCCATTGTTTAATTTTTTTTTTTCATTGTTTGAATCATTTTTATTTTCTTACGTTGGTACAAATTATCTTTGTACTTTTTGCATCTGGATGCAGGTCAACGGATAACACGTGCTGCTTCCCCCACACAAGTATTTGGAATTAGTTATTGCGCCAAAGGTTGTTGCATATTTTATTGATTTCCTTTTCCCACCCTGAAAAACATATATCCGCTTTCAGCAAATAATTGATATTGTTTGTGTAATGAAAAGTTATACAATTTTCCAATATTTCTCATGGTTTTCTAAATCTCTGCTAGCTGTCAGTCTATAGGAAGCTTCTCTGTTTGATTCGAGTGTATAGAAATGTCCATGGTCTTGTGAGGGAAATGTAGGTGCATGAGCCATAAGTATCAGAGACAATAATCAGATGCGTGCAATACTAACGGCTTGTGCACCTATATGTCCATCACATGACCAGTGACTGATTTCTGTACACTGGAAGAACACATAGAAGCAGCAAGCAGAGATCTAGAAAGCCGTGAGGAATTGATGTAGAAAGTATATTGGAAAAATGTATAACGCTTTGTTACACAAACAATATTAATTATTTGCTGAAAGTGGACAACCCCTTTAACAGAGAGTAAATAATCTCTTTCCATAATCTGCTCAGACCACTCTACTCTATTACATGCTGACTGTAGACTGAGTTGAGTTCTCAAAGTGACAGGTTAACTTTACCTTTAGCAGTAGTTTAAAAAGAGGTTGATTATTAATTCCTCACAAAGCATCCTGGATCTTAGACCACTACCAGGATTAAAGTGACCTTTACAACTGTCTCTCCATATTTATAATGCTGCATTGCACAAAATGAGTCTCGCTGCTCACACTGCCATCCTCATTCCATCTCTAGCACATGTCTATTAGGAGAGAATTGTGTGTGTCTCAGTCATTAGCGCGGCTTTTCATCACAAGTGCAAAGCGGAAGGCAATACACGTATATATGATACATCCTAAGTGACATGGCTACTTTATACTGTAAATAGCATTTGCTTTTAAAGCAAGAGCCTTCTACTGGCCGACACCATAGACCCACATGTGTAAAGGCATTTGTGATAAAACTAGGAACTTACTGCCCACAAGCTAAAATGCCTCATTATCTGAGACGTTAATATTTATCGGTAGGATAATGTCTTGTCGAAACACTGGTAAAAGAGGGAAACATCTGGTACCAGAGTGGTTTTCCCTCCTGGTGAGCAATCATATTTGGTAGTGATTTGTAAAACATATCTTCTTTGAGTGGATTTTTCTTATTCTTCATTCCCGACGGCTATGATGACTTCTCCCATACATGTATTATCTATGCTGTGTTGACCATAAATTGTTGGTTTCTCATTTTTGCAAAACCCACCCCACATAATCTATTCTGACCCTCTCACAAGTTTTGTGAATTTGTCACTTTTGTTGACCTTTAAAGGGGTTTTCCCACGAAGCAAGGATAGGGCCTAACTTGATGATCGTGGTGCTCGGTAATCTCCGTCAGCTCCATAGAGATGAATGGAGCAGAACGGTCATGCACTGCCATCTGCTCCATTCATCTTGGGGAGCAACGAGGGGTCTGACGGACGTATCTAGGACCCCATCAGACCCTTGTTCTTTTGATCTGTGGGGGTCTAATCACTATCCTGTGGATCTAACTTGCTATGTGGGGAAACCCCTTTTAACCCACTCAAGCTATAACATTATTTTTGTATACACTGATTTAATAATCAAACTGCATTAGTATTTAGGTGAAATTTACACTAAAAATTTACTTGTGAGCATAATTTATATCGTACAAACTGGAACAATGGCGTTTGTATGAACAGAACTTTGTTTGGATAAAACTTACACAAAAGTTTGACACATATTTAACCGCAACCCTATACATGATCTAGTAATATACCAAACTTACTGCATATTTATTTACTAAAGATAGTTACATTGTGCCATTGTATTGTAATCCCCATTTGGGCTCAACACATTTTAGACATGAGCCACATAATTGGAAAGGTATTCAAACATTGTAACCAAATAGATAAGCTCTTTAGCACATACAGTACAATCTCTTGAGTCAGATTGTGTACAAGTTTGGGCCTCAGTGCACATTAAATATAAAAAAGTTCATACAGATTAAAGGCAAGTGACAAAATAATAAATTTAATGTTTGGACTACAGAAACCAAAAGATTATTAAAGTTAGATTTACTTTGTTTAGGATAAATATAGCTGAGGTTTTACCTAATATCTATGAAATAACATATGAAAGGCACTAAAGAGGAACTGGCATGACAGTCTTATAGATTTATATCTGGGGCTCAAACCCCTAATCATTGTAAGGTGACTTTCAAATTAAATGAGTCTGTGTCCAGCGCTGGAATTGACTAACTTGAATGAAAAGACAAGACCTGTCCTTGCAGGAAGTTAGCAACAAGACTGCTACTTTATTGTGGGACTGACACATTTATAGAAAACCATAAGGCACTTACCTAAGGGTTTGTTGTAAGTAGGGAACAGCAACAACTATAATTGGATGTTCTCACCAATAAATGTAACACTATTGGGATGTAAGCACACAAAGGAGTCTAATACTATTGGCTACATGCAAAACTGAAAATTCACATAAAAACAAATGTCCAGATGTGCACCTGGATACCTTCCTAGGTGGTGCTAGTGGACACTAAGTCTTTGTTGTGATGGAGAGGGAAACACCCAAACTTAGTTATCACTACACAAAGTTATGTGAAATAATGCTGAATCTTTAAAATGTCCGACAATACGTAAGATGGCGTCTGAGTGCAGTATAATATCTTTAACATTTCCCCCCTTTTGAGCTTTGCATGGCCTGTAACTGTTGTCCAGAGTGACCTCCTCAAACTCCAGGTACATACAGGTAGGCTAAACCCTTACCTGCTGGACTTGTTAACTCTTCACCAGATCCCCTGGAGGCCAGTCACTCGGGGGTTACAGGCCTGCATACTCAAATTACATAATTGTGTTTCCATAGTTTATGGGTTTATTAACTGGTTCTTCAACAAGACGGTATCCTCGAATGGGACTTCTCCTGTCATGGTTCTTACCACCTGGACGGCCATCTGGGACATGGTGGACTTGATGAGGGGGACCACACAACACTTAAAGGAAACCCTTCCAATCCCCCAACTACAAAGTGAAGGACAAAGTGTCCACCCCAGAGTTTCTCTCGAGTTCCCTGGACAGTCCTTCAATCTCTTCAAGTGCATGGGTAATGGATCCATAGGGGGCGATGTCATCCGGGATGTACATGCGACAAGCCACTCCCACCATCTTACAGACTCCTCCCTTCTCAGCAAGGATCATGTCCAAAGCCATGCGGTTCTGGGAAGCATCTCGGATATAATCACAAATCTCTGTTGATTACAATACAACCAGTTAACCCAACCAACATTTTTGCTCATAGCTCTCTGGGGAATAATGGACTCTAGACCTGCCCATATCTGATTGTGGGCCTTGTACTCAACTGGGACCCCCCTTGGTGCTCCCACTGTATCTATATAAACGTTGTCATCTAGGTGCTTCTCCCAGACCTTCAGAATCCTTTGGGATTCTCCACCTTTTCTTATGTGTCTGATCAAACTTATTCCTGGGGATCACGAGGAAGGAATGCACAAGTGTTATCACCGTACACTCATCTTCCCAGCCTCTAGGCCTGACCTGACTCTCCTATCCCCACAAATCCTGTACATCAGACACTGCTAATACAGGGTTACCTGTGCTGTCAATGTTATAGAAGGTCATTGTCGTGTAGGTAAAGTCTCCTACCCTGGGGGCATCCTTGTCAGCCCTATAGATACAGTGATAGTCATGGTTGGGGTGTTCCTGAGCATACAGTCAGTCAGAAGAGACCAGCTAGCAGTAAGAATAAGTAAGCGTGGAAGCGTGCTGACTTCCCTCTAGCTTCACAGATGTGGCACTGGTCAGCAGGACTTGGAAAGGACCATCATAGCGAGGCTTCAGACTCTCTCTCTGGTGTCTCTTTACCACCACGTAGTCTCCAGGCTTCAGGTTATGCATCCTGAGGTCTCTGTCTGGATCTGAAAAAGTAATCAAAAACACTTGTCGGACCTTTTCCAAGGCCTGGCTCAACTGGCATGTTCCACCTGGTTTCCTGCCATCAGCTGCAGGGTCTATGGGAAGTAGAGGCCTAGTCGGGGTGCACAGCCAAAAAGTACTTCAAAGGGCGACAATCCCATCTTTCTGTTAAGGGTGAATGGTGGGCAGCAGGAAGGCACTCGCGCCATGGTTTCCCTGTTACTTCCATGGCCTCCCGGATCTCTAACTGAAGAGTGCCATTTATTCTCTCAAACCCACAACTAATTTGGGAAGGGTAAGGGGTGTGCAGGGCCTGTTCTACACCCAGGAGGGACAAGGATTTAGGTCTTTACCTGTCCAGTGAAGTGGGTTCTGCGACCGGACTCTATGGTCTCCGGAAGTCCAAACCTGCAGAAAATCTCACTCACCACCTTCTTGGCTGCAGCTCTGGCAGTAGCCTTGGTCATGGGAGAAGCTTCTGGCCACCCTGGAAAGAGATGCACACAAGCACGTATTCCTACGTACCACTTATTGGTAGCTGGATAAAATCCATCTGCAGTCTTTGGAAGGGATACAGCGGCTTGGGTGTCACATTCTGTGGGGTCTTTACCACCTTACCCGGGTTGTGGCGGGCACAGACTATACAGGCTTTCACTAGTCTAGTGACAGGGGTAGTAATGCCCGGGGCAAACCACTTATGGTTTATGAGCACTTGCATGGCCATTTTGGATGTGTATGTGTCCGTAGGCTACTTGACTTACTGTCGGGTGCAGGGCTCTGGGCAGGCACACCCTCTCTCCCAGCATCCAGGTCCCATAGGCATCTGGGCTCCAGCTTTCCTCCACACTCCCTTCACTTCTGATGACTCTCGGGCCACCAGGGACTGGAACACCTGTGGATCAAACTTTTAGCTCATAACTCACCGCTGAGACTTCAGGACAGTCTCCGGGCTCCATCTGTGCAGCTGCCTTCACCATCCCGTCAGCCACATACTTGCCCTTGGCTTGCGGAGTTACCAAATTGTGTGTGCTTTTACTTTTATTATCCTCACCTCTTGTGTAAGTAAGGGAGCATCCATGAGCTCTTTACCCAGCTTGCCATTCTTAAAGGGGTTCCCTGCAGAGGTGAGGAAATCTCTAGCCTTCCATATGGGTTCATAGTTGTGTTTAGTACCCAGAACTATACCTTGAGTATAGATGTTTGCCCTTTTACCTTCCAACAGCTGTAGCACTTCCCTGAGTGCCGTCACTTCACCTCCTGCTCTGACCTGTGGAGGGAGTGGTTCTGCTTGTACTACCTCATGTGCGCCACTGACCACTGTATATCCAGTGTAGAACCGTCTGTCTTCTCCCGCAGACCTGGAGCCATCTATGAGAAAAAAACTCAACATCTGTGTTACTCACCCTTCTCTCCCCCTCTCTGAATCCTGGAAGACTGGCGATAGAATGAAGGATTCAGAGCTGTGCACCTTATCAGTGTGTCCTGGGGCATCAGGAGTGCACACTGGAGTCTGAGCTGTCCGGCCTTTGCTCAGATGCTTGGGCTGTATTTGGGTGAGGACACTGTGCAAGGTATGTGGGGTTTGCACTGTAACTGAGTAATCTAGGATCAGCTCACTGGCCTTGCTGCTGCAGCTACTGACACATGAGGGGCTCCCCTCACGACCGAGTCTAACCGGGCCTAATAGTGGGCCACTGGTAAGGCCACCACGTTCCTGGACTAGACACCTGTGGCCTGGCCTAGATACTCAGTGCAAAATAAAACATAAGTTTGATCCGGTGGGATGTACCTAGGGCCGGGGCACACAGGATTTCTCAGCTTAAGGCTATAGAAGGCATCAATTGCCTCCTGACTAAGGGCAAATGGAGAAGAGGCAATGCAATTATCAAGGGGCAACATCAGGCTGGGGGCAGCAGACCTTATCCCAGGCTGCAGGAGCTGGCCAGTCCTAGAAACATGTGAAGAGGCTTAGGGCCTCAGGGCAGGGGTACATTCTGGACTGCCAGCTTTCTTTCCTCTGTCAGGTGTCTGCCTGTGGCTGAGAAGCAGTGGCCTAGGAAGACCACCTTCTCCTGGCAGTACCGGAGCTTGTCTCCGGAAACTTTACAACCCTTCTGGAACAGAAAGCACATAAGGTCAATAAATGCATCCTGGCAAACAAAAACAGTAGGTCCTCCGCATACTGATAAGGAGAACATCCAGTAAGGGGCTAGTCTGCCAGTCTACTCCCTGTAGGGCCGTGTAGTATGGAGTACTGGCTGGGGGAGTTTTACCCCCCTTGTGGGAATCTGCATCAGATATACTGGAATGCTACACTGGTAAAGGCAAATAGGTCCTGGCAATCTTCATGTAGGGGCACAGAGAAGAAAACATTTGCCAACAGGGAAGAGTTCTACAATGAAAGGCACTAACTCTATTTGGAAGGGGGCTTTCAGAAGAGGGGGACTGTTCTTGCTGACATCCTTGTCCATTACCACCCCCCTTGTCCCGCCCTGTTGGGGCCATCTACGTTTCCTAGAGTGTGTCTCTTTGTATTCTTATCACAAGCAAGAAGGGTGCTGGTCTGCATTCCAAAAGATTTTTTTTTTTTTTTTTTTTTAATGAGCACTCTCTAGGATTCCTGTCCCTCTGCCCTGCCCTGGTCCGTCCGTAGTCACTGGTCTAAGTCTCCAGTAATCAACCCCATCCACTTTCCTTTGTCATTAACTCTCTACTTACATCAAAACAACTTTCTGCCTGGGTGTGCCACTTTTGTCTTTGAGCCAGCCACCATTTTCATCAAGTGCTGTCTCCTACCTCTGCACACTCAGGGGATCATCTAACATACCCAAAAACTTCAATACCTCATAACTTCCTTTTACCCACTCTTTACCTTTCCTGTGTTACACTATGTCAGTTGCCTTTTTAGGTCTGCAGTGTCCAGCTACAGTCTTACTTTGCTCACTACCCATTTTGTGGAATCTGTGGAATACCTGATTTTGTTCAAGGGCTATAGATATCCTCCGTACATACAGCTCCAGACTACCCCGCTAACTATCAGTAAGTACAAATTAGAGACCTTCACACAATATTTCAGAAATCAAGGAGAACCCTCTACTGTAAAATTCCTGTCAGTGTCCTTCCTGCCTCTACTGTCCTTTCCGCATCACGGGGCCGCATCAATCCTGAAGGAACGATACGTAAATTTGGCCAGAATTTGTCTCTGCAAACTTCCAGATTCTATCCACGCTTACATGAACAAAATCTCAACACCATCACAAACTTTCTGAACTATCTCAACAATCCACAAGAGGGCACTGCAGACCTTTTTCTGCAACATACATTGTCACGTCCAGTCTCTGTCGGTCACCGTACAAGTGATCCTTTGCCGAAATCATCGTGAACATACTATTATATATGGACATGTAAGGCAAAGTACATAATATCACACAAGGAGATGACCTTACCCAGTCCCTTTCAGCCAGTGAAACAGAACTACAGTCAAGGTAGACAAAAATAGACTTGACTTACCCCGACGAGCGCTCATTGTCAGTTCTGGTCACTGGCCGCCTGGACTCTTGCGGAGGTCACCTCGATGGTTAGATGTCCATAAAAGTATGGCCACCCAGAAGACGCCAATTCTTATAGATTTATATCTGGGGCTCAAACCCCTAATCATTGTAAGGTGACTTTCAAATTAAATGAGTCTGTGTCCAGCGCTGGAATTTGACTAACTTGAAGGAAAAGACAAGACCTGTCCTTGCAGGAAGTTAGCAACAAGACTACTTTATTGTGGGACTGACACATTTATAGAAAACCATTAGGTACTTTACATAAGGCGTGTAAGTAGGAAAGCAATAACTATAATTGGGTGTTCTCACCCAGGAAATGTAACACTATTGGATGTAAGCACACAAAGGAGTCTAATACTATTGGCTACATGCAAATACTGAAACTTCACATAAACCAAATGTCCAGATGTGCACCTGGATACCTTCCACTAGGTGGTGCTAGTGAGCACTAAGTCTTTGTTGGAAGAGGGAAACACCCAAACTTAGTTATCACTACACAAAGTTATGTGAAATAATGCTGAATCTTTAAAATGTCCGACAATACGTAAGATGGCGTCTGAGTGCAGTATAATATCTTTAACATTTCCCCCCTTTTGAGCTTTGCATGGCCTGTAACTGTTGTCCAGAGTGACCTCCTCAAACTCCAGGTACATACAGGTAGGCTAAACCCTTACCTGCTGGACTTGTTAACTCTTCACCAGATCCCCTGGAGGCCAGTCACTCGGGGGTTACAGGCCTGCATACTCAAATTACATAATTGTGTTTCCATAGTTTATGGGTTTATTAACTGGTTCTTCAACAAGACGGTATCCTCGAATGGGACTTCTCCTGTCATGGTTCTTACCACCTGGACGGCCATCTGGGACATGGTGGACTTGATGAGGGGGACCACACAACACTTAAAGGAAACCCTTCCAATCCCCCAACTACAAAGTGAAGGACAAAGTGTCCACCCCAGAGTTTCTCTCGAGTTCCCTGGACAGTCCTTCAATCTCTTCAAGTGCATGGGTAATGGATCCATAGGGGGCGATGTCATCCGGGATGTACATGCGACAAGCCACTCCCACCATCTTACAGACTCCTCCCTTCTCAGCAAGGATCATGTCCAAAGCCATGCGGTTCTGGGAAGCATCTCGGATATAATCACAAATCTCTGTTGATTACAATACAACCAGTTAACCCAACCAACATTTTTGCTCATAGCTCTCTGGGGAATAATGGACTCTAGACCTGCCCATATCTGATTGTGGGCCTTGTACTCAACTGGGACCCCCCTTGGTGCTCCCACTGTATCTATATAAACGTTGTCATCTAGGTGCTTCTCCCAGACCTTCAGAATCCTTTGGGATTCTCCACCTTTTCTTATGTGTCTGATCAAACTTATTCCTGGGGATCACGAGGAAGGAATGCACAAGTGTTATCACCGTACACTCATCTTCCCAGCCTCTAGGCCTGACCTGACTCTCCTATCCCCACAAATCCTGTACATCAGACACTGCTAATACAGGGTTACCTGTGCTGTCAATGTTATAGAAGGTCATTGTCGTGTAGGTAAAGTCTCCTACCCTGGGGGCATCCTTGTCAGCCCTATAGATACAGTGATAGTCATGGTTGGGGTGTTCCTGAGCATACAGTCAGTCAGAAGAGACCAGCTAGCAGTAAGAATAAGTAAGCGTGGAAGCGTGCTGACTTCCCTCTAGCTTCACAGATGTGGCACTGGTCAGCAGGACTTGGAAAGGACCATCATAGCGAGGCTTCAGACTCTCTCTCTGGTGTCTCTTTACCACCACGTAGTCTCCAGGCTTCAGGTTATGCATCCTGAGGTCTCTGTCTGGATCTGAAAAAGTAATCAAAAACACTTGTCGGACCTTTTCCAAGGCCTGGCTCAACTGGCATGTTCCACCTGGTTTCCTGCCATCAGCTGCAGGGTCTATGGGAAGTAGAGGCCTAGTCGGGGTGCACAGCCAAAAAGTACTTCAAAGGGCGACAATCCCATCTTTCTGTTAAGGGTGAATGGTGGGCAGCAGGAAGGCACTCGCGCCATGGTTTCCCTGTTACTTCCATGGCCTCCCGGATCTCTAACTGAAGAGTGCCATTTATTCTCTCAAACCCACAACTAATTTGGGAAGGGTAAGGGGTGTGCAGGGCCTGTTCTACACCCAGGAGGGACAAGGATTTAGGTCTTTACCTGTCCAGTGAAGTGGGTTCTGCGACCGGACTCTATGGTCTCCGGAAGTCCAAACCTGCAGAAAATCTCACTCACCACCTTCTTGGCTGCAGCTCTGGCAGTAGCCTTGGTCATGGGAGAAGCTTCTGGCCACCCTGGAAAGAGATGCACACAAGCACGTATTCCTACGTACCACTTATTGGTAGCTGGATAAAATCCATCTGCAGTCTTTGGAAGGGATACAGCGGCTTGGGTGTCACATTCTGTGGGGTCTTTACCACCTTACCCGGGTTGTGGCGGGCACAGACTATACAGGCTTTCACTAGTCTAGTGACAGGGGTAGTAATGCCCGGGGCAAACCACTTATGGTTTATGAGCACTTGCATGGCCATTTTGGATGTGTATGTGTCCGTAGGCTACTTGACTTACTGTCGGGTGCAGGGCTCTGGGCAGGCACACCCTCTCTCCCAGCATCCAGGTCCCATAGGCATCTGGGCTCCAGCTTTCCTCCACACTCATAACGTATCTGGTGAAACACCCGAAAAATGAGCCTGACACAGCTCTTTTGATAAGGGGACGACATGTGGAGGCAGCCATGGAGACGACTTCTGTTAGGGTAGGATTCAAGACATCCTCTTTTAGTGTGCGTTGGCTGCGTGTTTCTAATCAATAAGCATGTGTGCACATCATAAGAAATTAATTCAGACACATTTGCTGATTTAAATCTCACTCATGCGATCATGGCCATGGCAAATCTGCACTGCTAGAACTTTATTTGGTTTCACAAAACTATATAGAAATTATGGAAGAAGCATAAGGGGGCGGAGAATTCCCAGCTCGTGTAGTCTCTTGATTGGAGAACTTCCTTGCTGTTGCTTATTGACGTCAGGATTGAAGTCTTGTTGACATTCTTTAGCCTTAATTGTTTTCATTATGATCACGATGCCGGCACCATCTTATAATGAAGTCTCTGTTACAATGATTTTAGGAAAATAGAACACGTAGAAATGACAGGATTTGATCTATCAGCAGGTTTACCTTAACAGTCCCCCCTAAATCCTGGAATTTCTCTCCGCTACTCTTAATCTAGAAGGACCTACAGATCTGCCCATATGTGCTTCGCTCTCCTCTTCACCAGTTGGATGACAGCAGACCCCTTGTTGAGTGTGTGTTCCCATTTAGTGGACTTTCACATATGGGAATCAAATCTCTACTCTACCTCTCCCTACTCCAGGGGCTGTTTGATATGTTTCAGGGGTGGTTGATCTTAGAGGGATATCTTGATTATGCAAATTTAGGTAACTTGAGTAAGGGGTCTTTGGCTTTTCTAACTCCTGATACTTGGTGGACTTGATGAGGGGGACCACATCACACGCAATAAGTGACAAGAGCAAAATCACAATCCCCAATATCATCCGCACTTAAAGGAAACCCTTCCAATCCCCCATCCACAAAGTGAAGGATATAGCGTCCACTTCCGAGTTTCTCTTGGGTTCCCTGGGCAGTCCTTCAATCTCTTCAAGTTCATGGGTAATGGATCCATAGGGGGCGATGTCATCCGGGATGTACTTGCAACAAGCCACTCCCACCATCTTACAGACTCCTCCCTTCTCAGCAAGGGTCATGTCCAAAGCCATGCGGTTCTGGGAAGCATCTCCGATATAATTCACAAATCTCTGTTGATTACAACAAAAACAGTTAACCCAACCAACATCTTTACTCATAGCTCTCTGGGGAATAATGGACTGGACCCCCCTTGGTGCTCCCACTGTATCTATATAAACGTTGTCATCTAGGTGCTTCTCTCAGACCTCCAGAATCCATTGGGATTCTCTACCTTTCCATTATGTGTCTGATCAACCTTATCCCTGGGGATCACGAGGAAGGAATGCACAAATGTTATCACCGTGCACTCACCTTCCCAGCCTCTAGGCCTGACCTGACTCTCCTATCCCCACAAATCCAGTACACATCAGACACTGCTAATACAGGGTTACCTGTGCTGTCAATGTTAAAGAAGTTCATTGTCTTGTTGCACCAACCGTAGGTAAAGTCTCCTACCCTGGGGGCATCCTGGTCAGCCTTCTAGTTACAGTGATAGTCATGGTTGGGGTGTCCCTGAGCATACAGTCATTCAGAAGAGACCAGCTAGCAAGAAGAATAGGTTTGTAATAGAAAGCGTGGAAGCATGCTGACTTCCCTCTAGCTTCACAGACGTGGCACTGGTCAGCAGGACTTGGAAAGGACCGTCATAGCGAGGCTCCGGACTCTCTCTCTCTGGTGTCTCTTTACCACCACATAGCCTCCTGGCTTCAGGTTATGCATCCTGAGCTCTCTGTCTGGATCTGAAAAAGGAATCAGAAACACTTTTGCTGACCTTTCCCAAAGCCTGGCTCAACTGTGTGGCATGTTCCACCTTGTTTCCTGCCATCAGCTATAGGGTCTGTGGGAAGTAGGGGCCTAGTCTGGGTGCACAGCCAAAAAGTACTTCAAAGGGGGGCAATCCCATCTTTCTGTTGGGTGTGGTCCTAACTGAATGGTGGGCAGCAGGAAAGCACTCGCACCATGGTTTCCCTGTTTCTTCCATGGCCTCCTGGATCTCTAACTTAGGAGTGCTGTTTAGTTTTTCAATCCCACCACTAACTTGGGAAGGGCAAGGGGTGTGCTGGGCCTGTTCTACACCCAGGAGGGACAAGGCTTTAGGTTTTTACCTGTCCAGTGAAGTGGGTTCTGCGACCGGACTCTATGGTTTCCGGAAGTCCAAACCTGCAGAAAAATCTCACTCACCAACTTCTTGGCTGCAGCTCTGGCAGTAGCCTTGGTCATGGGAGAAGCTTCTGGCCACCCTAGAAAGAGATCAATGCACACACCACTTTTTGGTAGCTGGATAAAATCCATCTGCAGTCTCTGGAAGGGATACAGCAGCTCGGGTGTCACCTTCTGTGGGGTCTTTACCACCTTACCCGGGTTGTGGCGGGCACAGACTATACAGGCTTCAACTAGTCTAGTGACAGGGGTAGTAACACCCGGGGTAAACCACTTGCGGTTTACAAGCACTAGCATGGCCATTTTGGATATGTGTGTGTCCGTGGGCTACTTGACTTACTGTCGGGTGCAAGGCTCCGGGCAGGCACACCCTCTCTCCCAGCATCCAGGTCCCATCGGCATCTGGGCTCCAGCTTTCCTCCACACTCCCTTCACTTCTGATGACTCCCGGGCCACCAGGGACTGGAACACCTGTGGATCAAACTTTTAGCTCAGAACTCAGCGCTGAGACTTCAGGATAGTCTCTGGGTTCCATCTGTGCAGCTGCCTTCGCCATCCCATTGGCCACATACTTGCCCTTGGCTTGTGGAGTCACCAAATTGTGTGTGGTTTAACTTTTATTATCCTCACCTCTTGTGGAAGTAGGAGAGCATCCATGAGCTCTTTAACCAGCGTGCCATGCTTAAAGGGGGTCCCTGCAGAGGTGAGGAAATCTCTAGCCTTCCATAAGGGTTCATAGTCGTGTTAAGACCCCAGACCTATACCTTGAGTATAGATGTTTGCCCTTTTACCTTCCACCAGCTGTAGCGCTTCCCTGAGTGCCATCACTTCACCTCCTGCCCTGACCTGTGTGGAGGGAGTGGTTCTGCTTGTACTACCTCATGTGCGCCACTGACCACTGCATATCCAGTGTAGAACCGTCTGTCTTCTCCTGCAGACCTGGAGCCATCTATGAGAAAAACTCAACATCTGGGTTAATCACCCTTCTCTCCCCCCCTCTGAATCCTGGCAGACTGGCGATAGAACGAAGGAGTCAGAGCTATGCACCTTATCAGTGTATCCTGGGGCATCAGGAGTGCACACTGGAGTCTGAGCTGTCTGGCCTTTGCTCAGATGCTTGGGCTGTACTTGGGTGAGGACACTGTGCAAGGTATGTGGGGTTTTCACGGTAACTGAGTGATCTAGGGTCTAGGATCAATTCACTGGCCTTGGTGAGCGTATTTACTGGCTGCAGCTACTGACACATGAGGGTCTCCCCTCATGACTGAGTCTAACCGGGCCTAATAATGGGCCACTTGGGAGGCCACCACGTTCCTGGGCTAGGACACCTGTGGCCTAGATACTCCATGCAAAATAAAATAAAAGGTCTGGTTCAATAGGATGTGCCTAGGGCCAGGGCAGACAGGATTTACCAGCTTAAGGCTATGGAATGCATCAATTGCCTCCTGACTAAGGGCAAATGGGGAAGAGGCAATTCAGTCAGAAAGAGGCAGCATTGGGCTGGAGGCAGCAGACCTTATCCCAGGCCTGCAGGAGCTGGCCAGTCCTAGAATCATGTAAAGAGGCTTAGGGCCTCAGGGCAGGGTACATTCTGGACTGCCAGCTTTCTTTCCTCTGTCAGGTATCTGCCTTTGGCTGAGAAGCAGTGGCCTAGGAAGACCACTTTCTCCTGGCAGTACTGGTGTTTGTCTCTGGAAACTTTGCAACCCTTCTGGAACAATACACCTAAGGTCAGTACATGCATCATGGCAAACAACAACAGTAGGTCCTCCGCATACTGAAAAGGAGAACATCCAGTAAGGGGCAGTCTGTCAGTCTACTCCCTGTAGGGCCGTGGGGTATTGGCTGGGTGAGTTTTACCCCCCTTGTGGGAATCTACATTAGATATACTGGAATACTGAACTGGTAAAGGCAAATAGGTCCTGGCAATCTTCATGTAGGGGCGCAGAGAGGAAAACATTTGCTAAATCAATAACAGTGAATAATATGTCACTCTCAGGGACTGCTGCCAGTTTGGGCTAGGGACCACTGGGCTTCAGTACACTCATTGGCAGCTTGGAGGTCATAGACCATCCTACATGTATCCAGCTGTTCTTTCTGGGTCTTTTCCTTGACCGGGAATGGGCTAAAATCATCGGGCTAGCAGGGGAGAGTCACACATCAGTTTTACAATGAAAGGCACCAACTCTGTTTGGGGGGGCCGTTCAGAAGGGGGATTGTTCTCGCTGACATCCCTGTCCATTACCACCACCCCTTGTCCTGCCCTGTTGGGGCCGTCTCCGCCACTCACTACAGTAATGTCTCCTCCCCGCAACGCCCACTTGGGTTGGTTGGTTGAGACTTCCGGAGATGTTGTCAATCTCACTTCGGCGTCGTCTGTGAAACATCCTCTATTCCCTCTGTACGTCAATGTGTCAGAGTCCCTCCACCACATCTCCAGCCCAGTGTTCTGTGCTACCTATAAAGTTCTGGCCAGACTCCAAAGTCTCAATAAAATCCAGGTACACTTGTGTTGGTTTTTAATCAAAAAGGAACAAAAGTCAGTAATAGGCTCTGTAATACAGTTGGGGGGCTCGTTCTTGCTTAGTCTGTTCATGGGGTACACAGGAGGACATCACATCATTCTGTATTCTTGTTCCACAACCAAATAACTTCCTTCAAGTCTTTTTTAGATTGTCAGGGAGAAGTCTAAATGCAGCGATCTGCCCCCTTATGTAAACAACTTCAGCTTACTGTAGCGTCAAGGTCAGAACAGAACACAAAGTGATAACACAGCTCAGACAGAGCCCTAGATTTTTGGAGAACTTCAGCGTCAAGGCCATGTACATGTCTTCACAAAACAAAACGCAGCTCCAACAGCCCCCACCCTTTTGTTAACCCCTTAAACGCCAGAAAGCAGGTACCAGAGACATTGTAACACTTTTTATAGTAATTTTTCTCTAATTGTCGGGATCAATAAATTTTAATAATACTCAAACAAACAACATCCCTCACTCCAAGACCCCTAGCAGAGGCCCGAAACGGTGAAATATCATCAGCCGACATTTGTTTTCAAACGTCTGCTCAGAATCCCGAGGGGGGAGGGATGTTCAGCTGCTATCCTACAAAGCCCCACAACCAGCCTTTATGGCTGCCAACAGCAATCAACTTTCAGGGACTTGAAGGGAATATAACTTAAAATGGCCGCCACAGAAAAATAAACTGTCTTAAGATGGCCCCCACTGAAGGATGGTAGGGCATGTCATCTTCTCCAACCACCAGATACAGGGGTGGAGTCTGCAATACAGGGGCCATTTTTCACTCCAAGGAAAATATAATTAAATCTCTTTTTCTCAAATTCTTTCCACATCAAAAACTTTGAAATGTCCCTTATCGCCTGTCTCTTTCTTCAATGGGCACAATGAAGGATTCCTGTCACTCTGTCGTCGTCCGTCCGTCAAAGTCAGAGGCTCTAAGTGTCTGTTTGCAAATCAAGTTTTACCACTTGTACAATCATCAGATCCTCTAACACATCCCAAAACTCTCAAACTTTCACTATTACTTTTCTTTTCACTGCAAACCTACCAGCCCTTCTGTTCCATCATATCAACTTGCACTTTTCCATCAGTCCTACTTAACTGAACAACCTTCTGTCTACCTACATCTTTCCCTTCCCTGCACTGAACTATCACTAGCGCACCAGTGGTTCCCTCTGGGAGGACGTCCTTTCTCTTCCGAGACCACAGAATTTATCCCGAGACCCTTACCGTGCAGCTGCTCACGGCTTAAGGGCTGACCTTCAAGCTCCCCGATCACCAGTTACCGAGACTTAGCTCACTGCGTGTTTATCAGAAGGTCCCCACTTAACGATCTCTCCTGTCCGAATTCCTTGTCAATTTTCCCTGACAAAAATCAAATCCCTGACTTTCGGCCTATTATCCACTATCCTGGCCGCCTGTTTCAGAACCCCAGACATTTATCCCTTGTCTGCTTTTTTTCAAAGTCCCAGGCACTTGTCCCGTGCCTGCTTTTCCCTGCGGTCTCTCTTTCTCCATTTCTCTCAGTATCATATCTTTTGTGACCTTGGAACGTCCTCCCCCTCCCTTTCTGTTCTCGCTCAGCAAAGCGCATACACAGCAGCCAAGGCACTTCTCACACAGAACTATATAACAATTCAGACCCCGATGCAGGACACCAGGTGGCTATACACATTTATCCTCCAATCCCAGCTGTCTACAGCCACAGGTATCACCACTCCCCGAGTCACAGGCAAGTCACAGGTTAACATATGTTATCTGAAACTTACCGTGATCGTGGGCTGATCAGACCCCATCGGGAAGTGGTAACCCCGAGGCTGCAAACGGTGCTGGAACGAGGGGGCGTCCTGGTCATCCTGATCGCGAAATCTCAGCAGTGCCTCCAATGTTAGGGTAGGATTCAAGACATCCTCTTTTAGTGTGCGTTGGCTGCTAACTTTCAGGGACTTGAAAAGAATATACTGTCTTAAGATGGCCGCCACTGAAAAATGGTAGGGCGTGTCATCTTCTCTAACCCCCACATATGGGGGTGGAGTCTAAGAGGGTGCTGCTCTGCATTCCAAAATATATATATTTTTTTTTTTTAATGAGCACTCTCTAGGATTCCTGTCCCTCTGCCCTGGTCCGTCCGTAGTCACTGGTCTAAGTCTCCAGTAATCAACCCCATCCACTTTCCTTTGTCATTAACTCTCTACTTACATCAAAACAACCTTCTGCCTGGGTGTGCCACTTTTTGTCTTTGAGCCAGCCACCATTTTCATCAAGTGCTGTCTCCTACCTCTGCACACTCAGGGGATCATCTAACATACCCAAAAACTTCAATACCTCATAACTTCCTTTTACCCACTCTTTACCTTTCCTGTGTTACACTATGTCAGTTGCCTTTTTAGGTCTGCAGTGTCCAGCTACAGTCTTACTTTGCTCACTACCCATTTTGTGGAATACCTGATTTTGTTCAAGGGCTATAGATATCCTCCGTACATACAGCTCCAGACTACCCCGCTACCTATCAGTAAGTACAAATTAGAGACCTTCACACAATATTTCAGAAATCAAGGAGTTAACGCTCAACTGTAAAATTCCCGTCAGTGTCCCTCTTGTCTCTACTGTCCTTTCCGCATCACGGGGCCGCATCAATCCCGAAGGAACGATACATAAATTTGGCCAGAATTTGTCTCTGCAAACTTCCAGATTCTATCCACGCTTACATGAACAAAATCTCAACACCATCACAAACTTTCTGAACTACATCAACAATCCACAAGAGGGCACTGCAGACCTTTTTCTACAACATACATTGTCACGTCCAGTCTCTGTCGGTCACCGTACAAGTGATCCTTTGCCGAAATCATCGTGAACATACTATTATATATGGACATGTAAGGCAAAGTACATAATATCACACAAGGAGATGACCTTACCCAGTCCCTTTCAGCCAGTGAAACAGAACTACAGTCAAGGTAGACAAAAATAGACTTGACTTACCCCGACGAGCGCTCATTGTCAGTTCTGGTCACTGGCCGCCTGGACTCTTGCGGAGGTCACCTCGATGGTTAGATGTCCATAAAAGTATGCCCACCCAGGAGAAGCCAATTCTTATAGATTTATATCTGGGGCTCAAACCCCTAATCATTGTAAGGTGACTTCCAAATTAAATGAGTCTGTGTCCAGCGCTGGAATTGACTAACTTGAATGAAAAGACAAGACCTGTCCTTGCAGGAAGTTAGCAACAAGACTGATAAGTTTATTGAGGGACGGACATTTATAGAAAACCATAAGGCACGTTACATAAGGCGTGTAAGTAGGAAAGCAACAACTATAATTGGGTGTTCTCACCCAGTAAATGTAACACTATTGGATGTAAGCACACAAAGGAGTCTAATACTATTGGCTACATGCAAAGACTGAAACTTCACATAAACCAAATGTCCAGATGTCCACCTGGATACCTTCCACTAGGTGGTGCTAGTGAGCACTAAGTCTTTGTTACAAGAGGGAAACACCCAAACTTAGTTATCACTACACAAAGTAATGTGAAATAATGCTGAATCTTTAAAATGTCCGACAATACGTAAGATGGCGTCTGAGTCCAGTGTAATATCTTTAACAATTGTCTATGTGAAGCACAAACAGATGCCTTCTCTGCTTCCCTCTTTGGATGATGAGAAGTCATCTGAGTGAAGTTGGCCCCCCCACCTTGTTCAAATCAAACAAAATTGGTGTCAAACGTTTGTGCTGGTTTGTGCAGAAGAAATTTTTGTGTGTGCCGCTATCGTTTTTAAGATTTTAATGAAAGTTTCCAGAGGTCATCAGAGGTCAACCAGCCCTCCCACATCGACCAAATAAAACAAAACTGGTGCCGAACAATTCTGATACATTTGTGCTGGTTTGTGCTGCTCAAATTTTTGTTTGTGCTGCTTTTGTTTTGAATAAATGAACAAAAAATGAAAGGTCAAAAGTTCAAGCAGCCCCCTTCCCCCCCACATTAACCGAATCAAACAAATCTGGTGTCAAGCATTAGTGCTACGTTTGTGCTGGTTTGTGCAGCAAACATTTTCGTTTGTGCCGCTATCATTTTTAAGGTATGTTCAGGTGTTTGCATAGGTTAAAGGTGTTTAGGATGAACTGATACAAAACAAACCTAGTGACACTTCCCTGGTTTGATCACCAGGAGGAGCTAGCAAACACATTGTGCTTTGGAAGAAATGAACTCTGATGACCTCTGGAAAAAAGTATGAATATATTAAAAATGATAGCGGCACAAACCAGCACAAACGTAGCACTAACGCTTGACACCAGTTTTGTTTGATTCGGCTAATGTTGGGGGGCTGCTTGAACTTTTGACCTTTAATTTTTTTGTTCATTTATTCAAAACAAAAGCAGCACAAACAATAGTTTGAGCAGCACAAACCAGCACAACCGTAGCAGAATTGATCGGCACCAGTTTTGTTTGATTTGGGCGATGTGGGGGGGCTGGTTGACCTCTGATGACCTCTGGAAACTTTCATTAAAATCTTAAAAACGATAGTGGCACAAACAAAAATTTCTTCTGCACAAACCAGCACAAACGTAGCACAAACGTTTGACACTTATTTTGTTTGATTAGAACAAGATGGGGCGGCCAACTTCACTCAGGTTGAGAAGTCATATGATCGAATTCATTGGGGTTATTTACGTAATGTGTTAAGGTTATATTTGTTTTTTTGGGGGATGCTGTACATGGGATTATGCCCTCTTTCCCCTCTTTTCACACTTACATTGGAACCGTTAACTTCTGCCATATGATCCTCACCTGTAATTTCTGATATTTAAATAAGGAAGGTCTGTCATAAAATTGGTTTATTTGCCAATGTAATTATAATTGCTACCATACCCTCCTTCTAGCTTGTAGCTGTTTCCATTGTACCTGACCAGTTCAGCAAAATCTCTTATTATAAACTGAACGTCAGCAAGTCCTTTATTTTGGGAATTCACATACCTGATATTCCTAAAGTTCTCATATCTATATACCTGGTCATAGTATATAAGGATGGAAAAAGAAGTCCATCAAGTCCAACCTTGGACCAAGAATTAAATAACAGTTTTTTCCCCATAACCCGTGATATTTTTTCTTTCCAGAAAGTCATCCAGGCCTCTCTTGAACATGTACATAGAGTCCGCCATAACAACATCCTGCGGCAGAGAGTTCCACAGTCTCAATGCTCTTACAGTAAAGAACCTTTGTCTATGTTGATGGTAGAACCATCTCTCCTCTAGGCATAGAGGATGCTCCCTTGTCCTGGTCACAGGCCTAGGTATAAAAAGATATTTGGAGAGATCCTTGTACTGTCGTCTTTTTTCTAAACTGAATAATCACAAATTTTGTAGAAATTGTATTCTAGTTCCCCTATTCCCCTAATAATCTTGGTTGCTCTCCTCTGCACCCGTTCCCGTTCTACTATGTCCTTTTTATACACTGGTGCCCAAAACTGTACACAATATTCCATGTGTAGTCTGACCAGTGATTTGTATAAGGGCAAAACTACGTCCTTATCGTGAGAATCTATTCCTCTCTTGATACATCCCATAATTTTATTTGCTTTAGCAGTAGCTGCCTGGCTCTGGTCACTAAAATTAAGTTTACCATCTACCAATACCCCCCAAGTCTTTTTCAGCTCAAGTTTTACCAAGTAATTGACTGTTTAGAACATAATTATACTTTTTGTTTCCATGGCCCAATTACATAACTTTACATTTATTTACATTAAACCTCATCAACCATTTCTCTGCCCATCCCTCAAGCTTCCACAAATCCCTCTGTAATGCTAAACTATTGACCTCAGTATTAATTACTTTACACAGCTTAGTATCATCTGCAAATATTGAAACTTGACTGTGTAAACCCACTACAAGGTAATTAATAAAAATATTAAAAATATACCGTAATTATGTTTTTATGCAAAACAAGGGTTTTTGGCGCCCCCTGCACAGCTCTGGAAATGTGCACCATTTTGGTGCACTTTGTTCACCTGCAGAAATGTGGCGCTGACACAAATGTGTCACAATGTGTCAAATGTCTCAGCACTAACATGCCCCTTTAGGTGCACATTTTTTCCTGTCTTGGCGGACACAGTGCAGCTGCGACACAAAAATGAAGCGGACACTTAAAAAATACATGTGCAAGCAGTTTGCACATTATTTTCAGTGCAAATTTTTATGTATATATAAGGGATTCATGGGGCTTCCAACATCCACATTGTCATCTTATTTTGTATTTGTATTTATGAAAATAATTAAAAATAGATAGTGGGATCACCCTTATCAGGATAGTATATATCTGCTTTAGTCTGCACTAAGTCTGGTTGTGGTTGTGCTGTTTGCTGAAATGGTATCTGACAATAACACTGCACATTCAAATTTATTGACCTACACAGCATTGACTGACATTTTTTTGGACCGCCCATGACTATTTTTCACTTTCATGAGAATTATAGACATTTTTCACCTACAAGTATTTTGCTTGTGAGTATACCCTGAAAGTCAATCTCCATACAAAAACAAATAAAATGTATGCCAGCTAGAATGTTGATGGATTCTGTTAGTGAGATCTAGCCATGTCAGCGATATATTTGGTGACCATCCAAAAGGAAAACAAGTAAAGCAGTCATTGTAAGTGAAAACACAAAATGTATATCCAAGATGTGATTGTGCTCATCGTCATTAGTTTTTGTAGACTTTTAACTAAAACACACAGATTTACCGGATAAAAAAATATTTTATCATGGATCTTCAGCTTAAGGTACAGATGATGGACACTATCAACAACATTAGCATCTTTATTTTATGGAGTATTTAACTCAACACCTTACTTTTGCATAAGAGCTTAGTGATTAAAACTGACTGGATGTTTTCTTTGCGTCAAGTAAACATTTTTTCTTCGGAATGGTTAACTGATTGGTTAATAAAGGCTCAAGGGGACTGTTTGTAAATCAGACAAAAAATTATTAAAATGTAATGCAGCACTATAAAATATTTATAGCGTTGGAAAGAACAACTTGTGATAAAAATTAATTTTGTCTGACTTCCTAAGGATTTATTTACTTCTTTTACATAAAGCATTTTCCCAAACTTTATCCAAGTGAACTTGAACTTGTATGGCATCATTGTCAGTCTCTCACTCTTTATTGTCAATGTGTTCCATGTCTACAGATGGTAACGCCATGGTTCCATCGAAATCCGTGGTAAATGTACTTGTATATGGCTTACAGTTTCCATTTCCTGCAGAGAGAATTAAGAGTTTTAAGGCGTTTAATTATTATTTTGCTTTTCAAAGGAAATCTACCACTTTACCACATCTACTGTATATACTCGAGTATAAGCTGACCCGCGTATAAGCCGAGGCACCTAAATTTAACACAAAAAACTGGAAAAAACTATTGACCCGAGTATAAGCCGAGGGTAGTTAAATGCATTGGTCCCAGCCTGCCCCAGTATACAGCCTGCAGCCCCTGTCCTAAAAATATATAATCTTCTGCCCCTGTTCCACAGTATATAGCCTGAGGCAGGCTCAGTTCAAATATAAAGTACCAGAACAATGCTCATACCATTAATAGAAGACCTACACAGTGCCCGTACAAAATGAATTTTCATATTGCAAAACCCTTAAATTTACATACATATGTATAATAAATATTATATATATATATTATATATATATATATATATATATATATATATATATATATATATATAGTGTTCTCCAAATTTATTTAGGTATATAATCCCCCATACAATGACCCCCTATAATTAGCTAATACATATAGAGTGGCCTCCATTTTTAATTAATACATATACAGTTGCACATACACATGAACTCAGAAAAGAGATTCCTGATGGGGCACTCTCTTAATCTCTAGATAGATACTATGTTTTAAAAACATTTTGGAGCATGTGGTGATACATGCCTTTCCATTAACTGCCAACTGGTAGAAATGCTCTTGCTGACAGGTTCCTATAAAGTCTATTTCCTCTTACATTTCTATAAAAAATGCCTTTAAGAAATGCATGCAGTTGTGGACCAATTGATTATTATGATCGCCATAATACAGACTCATACAACATACATCAGTCATATGACCTTTGCATGAGGTCTGTTATGATTGGTATGCTCTCTCATTTTAGGTCCGTCAAGCAATTTGAAAATATATCCCTACATTGGTTGGGGAAAGAAAATGAAGAGAGTGGCTTTGGTTACCATATTAAGTTACATCCATATGTAATGGTAATGGTTCATCTGAGAGTAATGACAGCGAAATCACTTGTAAATACAGATAATTTTTCCCCTTTCATATCAAAGCCATACAGGGGGTCCCCTACTTAAGGACACCCGACTTACAGACAACCCATAGTTACAGACAGACCCCCCCTGACCTCTGGTGAATGCTTTACTAGTGCCAAATTGCAACAATCAGCTGTAAGGTGTCTGTAATGAAGCTTTATTTATAATCCTTGGTCCCATTGCAGAAAATGTTCAAACTCCAATTGTCACTGGGGACAAAACATTTTTTGCCTGGATCTACAATTATAAAATATACAGTTTCGACTTACATACAAATTCAACTTAAGAACAAACCTCCGGACCCCATCTTGTACGTAACCCGGGGACTGCCTGTATACATAATATGAAAATGATGTGGCACTCTAACATACCATGGTAAAATAATGATTCTGCTTGATGATCTATTACATTTTATCATTGCACAGTTACTTACAGTTTGCATATTTAAGGAATTTTAATTATTACATTTAAGACATTGGCAAACATAGAGACAGATTATGAAACTTACCCCAGGGTGCAGAGGTAGAGTAGGATAAAGTCCAGTATAGTTACTGTATGGAGAAACTGGTTTGTCTAGTAAAGAAACAAATAATATAAATTTTTTGTAATGCTTTACATTGCAAGATAGCATCTGCTATTATTAGAGACATGTAATGTTTATACTGTGCAAAAAAGATACCAAAACGAGCCGTGTCGAAGGCAACTCGTACTCTATAAAGGCATAATATTAAAATCCAAGTGTGTTTCTGGCTGATGTGTTTCGAACAGGTGAACCATTCTTAGTCATGGCTAACATGAGACTTAATCATACAAACAATTTAAACATGCAGGTAAAAACAGACACTCCCCCAATTCATGACGTAGTCAGATTGGATTTCCGGAATTCCAAAGGAAGGTGGAGATAGAAGGGGTTGCAATCGATTGAATAGCTACATATTCACATCACTACTGTCACGTATTTGTTATATTGTCATGTTAAATCCCATTGAGAGAGATACATAATATATAATACAATATAACCAATAAGCAATAGCGATAATCACGGAACACACACACACACACACATATATATATATATATACACTCACCAGCCACTTTATTAGGTACACCTGTCCAACTGCTTGTTAACACTTAATTTCTAATCAGCCAATCATATGGCGGCAACTCAGTGCATTTAGGCATGTAGACATGGTCAAGACAATCTCCTGCAGTTCAAACCGAGCATCAGTATGGGGAAGAAAGGTGATTTGAGTGCCTTTGAACGTGGCATGGTTGTTGGTGCCAGAAGGGCTGGTCTGAGTATCTCAGAAACTGCTGATCTACTGGGATTTTCACGCACAACCATCTCTAGGGTTTACAGAGAATGGTCCGAAAAAGAAAAAACATCCAGTGAGCGGCAGTTCTGTGAGCGGAAATGCCTTGTTGATGCCAGAGGTCGGAGGAGAATGGGCAGACTGGTTCGAGCTGATAGAAAGGCAACAGTGACTCAAATCGCCACCCGTTACAACCAAGGTAGGCAGAAGAGCATCTCTGAACGCACAGTACGTCGAACTTTGAGGCAGATGGGCTACAGCAGCAGAAGACCACACCAGGTGCCACTCCTTTCAGCTAAGAACAGGAAATTGAGGCTACAATTTGCACAAGCTCATCGAAATTGGACAGTAGAAGATTGGAAAAACGTTGCCTGGTCTGATGAGTTTCGATTTCTGCTGCGACATTCGGATGTTAGGGTCAGAATATGGCGTCAACAACATGAAAGCATGGATCCATCCTGCCTTGTATCAACGGTTCAGGCTGGTGGTGGTGGTGTCATGGTGTGGGGAATATTTTCTTGGCACTCTTTGGGCCCCTTGGTACCAATTGAGCATCGTTGCAACGCCACAGCCTACCTGAGTATTGTTGCTGACCATGTCCATCCCTTTATGACCACAGTGTACCCAACATCTGATGGCTACTTTCAGCAGGATAATGCGCCATGTCATAAAGCTGGCATCATTTCAGACTGGTTTCTTGAACATGACAATGAGTTCACTGTACTCAAATATGGACCAAAATCTCTGAGGAATGCTTCCAGCACCTTGTTGAATCTATGCCACGAAGAATTGAGGCAGTTCTGAAGGCAAAAGGGGGTCCAACCCGTTACTAGCATGGTGTACCTAATAAAGTGACCGGTGAGTGTATACATATATATATATATAACGGGATCAGGCAGTTATATAAGATACCGTCACAAGTTAAGTGGGTTTATATATGTGAATAAAGACAATGTATATAGCTGGGAAAGCAGACAAGTACAAAACAATATATATAAATGACTGAATACAATTAGAGTGTAGGACAGGGGCTCCTTTTGTCGTGGTCCGTGGTCTGTATGTGCTTTTACATTGTGTGTTCCTTGCTGGTTTAGGCTGTGGGTACTGTGTTTCTTTGGGTACTTTTTGTTTTTTTAGCCATCCCCTCTTTACTCTGTACTGGACTACAGCCTCACTTGCTCAAGATAGTTTATTACTACTCTCCTACTATATTTATGCTGGACACACCTGTGATGATATTTTACTGTTTACACCCGGGCCATGTGCAATGATGTTTTCTGTTTGTTGCTCCAATATCTGCCATATTCTTGGCAAATAAATTTGAATAAATAAACTTGCAATTTATGTGATATTATATATGAATGTATTTTCTTTTCTTGGGTAAGATAGAGTGTAGGACAGGTAAAAGAGACTGCAACCCAATGCAATAAATACAGATATGATATAAATGGTTACATTACCGTATAAAAAAGATTGACCAGGGGAGAAAAGATGGCCCACAATACCAAGTGCCGGCTGAGGAGATGTGCCGGCACTTTGTGTTCCCCCCAATTCCCCAAAAGGAAGATGATGGTATCGTGTATATACCTATTCAGCTCTTTTTATTTTTATCTTGTATTCCGCGATTATCGCTATTCATGGTATTATATATTATGTATCTCTCAATGGGATTTTACATGACAATTTAACAAATACGTGACAGTAACGATGTGAATATGTAGCTATTCAATCGATTCCAACCCCTTCTATCTTCATTCCCCCTCCCTTTGGCTGATATCAAGCTCTGTTCTTCTGAAAGGTGGGGGGATGAGGGAGATGCTAGTCACACAGTGACTAGCATGAATAACACACGCAAATCTAATGAAAGATTGTCGGAGGAAGTTAGTGGGGCGCATTTACTAAAGGTCCGTTGGATGCATTTCCGTCAGGTTTCGCAAATTTTTTTCCGATTTGCCCTGAACCGCCCCAGGTTTTTGGCGCACGCGATCAGATTGTGGCGAATCCTCGATGGACATTCCGGATCGGCGGTGTCAACGGGATCTGGTCCAGGTAAGCACATGGCCATCTGAATCTATCCTATGTTGCTACCCTAAAAAACTAGCATCAAAAACAAGGGACAGTTTGGGGCCTTGGATAACAAATATAAGAATATTACCAAAGTCACGTTTGCTGGATCTATCGTTAAGTGTTCCTGGTTTATTGTCCTTGATTTTGATTTTAGGTTTCCTTTACATAAAGCCTCATGGAAATATATAAACAAACATGGTAGTGCAACACCCTCGCCGATGCAATGGCGAAGGAGTGCTTGCGAATACGTCCCACAGCATGTCATCACATCACACAGGGGACATTGCAGTGGTAGCTCCTGCCTGGCAGGGCAGGAGTTAAGTGTTTTGTATGATGCAAGATCTGTCGTCCAATCACTTGTATTGCATTCTATCCAATGTAAGCTGAGATGTAATTGGAGGAGCAGCCACCACCTGACCAGGGGAGTTACAAAACCCCTGGCCAGGAATGTTCTAGAGAGAGTCTCTCCCTGGAGGGAGAAGAGACCAGTTCTAGTCAGACCTGAGGGTCTGCAGGACACCAGAAGAGTTTAGTTTTAGCCTAGCTCAGATCAGAAGAAGCAGACTGGGTATCCCAGTCCAGACTCTATTCAGCCAGCATACCATACCAGAGCAGGAAGAGCCTAGCCCCTGCCTCTGAAGAGTGGAGCTAATAGATAAGAGTTAGTGAGGAAAGGGGTATCATCCTACCTTCAAGGGTGATACCTGAAGCACTCCAGGACAAGCTGAAGCTTCCTATTAGGACACAGCTACCTCCCAGCCTGCCCTCTGCATCCAGGCTGGCGATCTACCTCCTGTGGCTCCCTCCAACTGCAACTCAGCAATCCACCATTCTGTTAATGGCACGTTGCTGCGGTTCCTATCGGTTCCAATAAAGAACTGTAAGTTGTTTTTGTTCAACCTCTGCCTCCGTTTGGTCCCTGCTACTACAACTACCATCATCACAGGCACCCTGTCCACTACACAGAGACTCATACTCTAGACACCAAAGGGTTGCCCCAGGGAGATCCGCTATAGCAGCCTCTCCCTCATCATTTCTTGCCAACACCACCCTGCTGGAGACCTGCCAGAGTGTAGGACAGCCCTCCGGTTCCCCCATACCAAGCACCGTGACACTAGCGTGCCTAGGCCGCAACCGCCAGCCACTCAGGTACTGCGGGCCCCGGCTGACTCCAGGCCCCGAGAAAAGGCTAGACCCCGGTGGGGGATGCTGCAGTAGCATAATCGTTAACTTCTGATCTACAGCGTATGTATGATCAGTGGGGTAATACCATCACAATCAGTAGCACAAAGAGGCAGAGCAGAAGCATAACTAGGAGAGGCTGGGCCCATAGCAGATTTCAGCGCTCCTTTTCCCTAAAAAATTATAAATGTACATAATCAAATTGAACGCACATTAATATACTTCTATATAGAGTATATAGACATACGGCATAAACATACATACAGTATGCACACACCATATATACAAACATACAGCATACACACACATACAGTACCATATACACATCACATATACACACATACAGAAAACACACACATACATTCAATATCATATAGAGACATACAACATATTCACACACATACATTATAAACACGCCACACACACATAAAGCATAAACCCAATACATAACCAACAGTCCAGGTGCTGGGACCCCCTCACACTGTGGGCCCCATAGCAGCTGCTATGGCTACTACCACTGTAGTTACGCCCCTCAGACAGAGGGACCACTTTATCACATAAACTTTGTTTTAGAATTTGACCATTTTATAGGCAGTGTGTAAGGTATTGGCTTTTGTTTGGATTCATAGAACATCCACATAAATTGTTATGGATAACCAGTGTTCTTTATGCAGACTGAGGACATTATTTAATGCAATATAAGTTTAGCTTTTTCAAACAGAGAACGTATATTTGGTTTAACTAAACTCACCTTGTTCAAGCCTAGAATTCACAGGCTCTGCTGCATCCAGATTATCCATAGAGAATGCTCTGTTTTCCATTACTATGGAATGTGGGGTATCAGAATGTCTTTTCAGAATATTAAGAGTATCATCTTCATATCTGTATCCAGATCTTGTCATTTCCCTTACTTGTGGTATTATATAAAATAAGACAAAAACCCATGCATTTGATACTAGAGCAATGGCCAGGACTGCATCATCCCAGGAAGAGTGCCCTAGCCTCTCATTGCCGTATAGGTACATTACTATCCATGCTACCCAGATCATAAGTGAAAAACATGCAGTTGATACAATGTGTCTTCCGTGACGTTTCCATTGTAAATAGTGTCCACAGAGAACTGGGCAAGGGATGACAAGGGATGCTACAATGAGGAACATGACATAGACTAAAGCAGTAACAAAATCCTGGTTGGTTATGTTACATGGATTTTTAAAAGGCTCAATATCCTGGATTGTTTGACGAACATTAGTTATGAGGAGCCATTCCACATTAATCACTGCTTCTACCAAGAAAAGTCCTATTGCTAGCAGAAACACTAGGCACCCACCCGGTCCTCTGTTTTGAAGAGCTAAGTAGTTAAGCCTGACTGAATGTGCTACCAGACATGCAAAGCATTGGGCAAATAAAACACCAAACAAAAACCTACGAAATATGCAGACTGTGGAATTGGGTGCAATGATAAATGCAAAAACTAAACCAAATAAGCCAAGAACTCCCAATATAAACAGCAGGTTAAGAGCTATGGTTCCCTTTCGGGCATCCTGAGAGACTGAAGGGGCAAGTGCCACAAAAATTAATCCCAATACTATTGTACAAAGAATCCCTAAGGAGGTCACTGCTTCAATGACAATACCCCAGGCAGCTGTGAGATCACAAAGAGTAAAGTAAATAAATTTGACATCCTGACCACAGCCAGCTGGCCTTTCCGAAGTGTTTGATGCTAGTGTTGAATTCTGAGCAAATCCTTCCTTTAAATAAGATACTAAGCAAAAAATAAGCAGGTATTGTGTAAATGCCATCTCCAATGGTTCCTATAAAAAAAAGAAAAAAAATAATTATTTCAATGTAGAACTGTATTAGTTAATGGAACCTGTCAGATGAAAATGGAGTCATAAATATTACCATTTACCAAGCATATTTCTTACATGGCCCAGCATGGGGACATCCAAAAATAAAATCAACTTTGAAGAGAGATCTAAATTTGTTGTATAGAGTCAGTTCAGCACAGAAAGATCAGCACACAAGTTAAACTCCCTCCGCTTTAGAATGCCCCCTTTACTTTGTGGTCAAGCATCCATTGATATAAGTGCTGACTCCACAGAATTGTGGTGCACAATTCACTTCAAAGTTTATTTTGTGGATGATGCTGCCGAACTAGGCCATGATAGAAACAATTTCTGGAATGTTTTTCTACAATATATTGGTATTGGTTTAACCACTTAGCGATGTGTGATGTGTCACATGTCGGCTGTGGGTGCATGAAGAAGGCTCATGGGCTGGGACATTTCCATACAAGCTGGGTGTTTGCTGCATATTACAGCAAACACCACCGGTAATACCCATGATCGGTGCTAGTCTCAGATTTTTGTAATAGTTTCTGAAACACAGTGTGGCACATTGTATCAGATGATGTATAAAATCCACATTTACTACCATACAGTAGTATAGCAGTATATGGTAAGATCAATCAGACAATCTTTATACAATTTTTATAAAAGGGCATCAAAAGGTTGTGCAGTCCCTAAAATGGTAGCAAAGAAAACATCAGTTGGCTCCGCCAAAAAATTACAGATCCGTACACTGAAGTAAGAAAAAGTTATTAGCGCCAAAGAATTTTTTTTTTTTTTACAAAAGGCTTAAGCTTTTTATTTTTTTTTGTTTTAAAAATGTTTTTATTGAACAAATCAACATTACAGTTCAAGCAATCATTGGGAGCAGCGGTGCTCACAGGCAACAGCTCCACTCAAAAGTTTAAATACAATGTACAATAGTTGGATCTTGTCAGTGGAGACTAACATTTAGCTAGATTCTGTACAAACGTATACAGTGGTAAGGGTTTAATTCTGAACACAGGGAGGGTGGGGGTTAATGAAAGTGGATAACTATGGGAGGGAGGGGGATGGGGAGAGAAAATACAGATATCGGTTTGACTATTTATTAAAACACAACAAAACCTATGCACATTTGGTATCGTCGTGATCATACCAATTCAAAGAATAAAGTAGACATGTCATTTGGGGGCGCACAAAGAACCCCATAAAAACCAAGCCCACAAGAAAATGGCACAAATGTGTTTTTAACCAACTTCACCACATTTTAATTTTTTTCCCCACTTTCCAGTACACTGTATGGAGTATTAAATACTGTTACTATGAAGTGCAATTTGTTACACAGGAAACAAGCCATCACACAGCTCTTTACATGCAAAAATAATAAAAGTTATGTATTTTTGAATGTAGGGAGTGAAATGAAACACCAGTAAATGGAAACAAAAAAGGGCCAAGTTGTTAAGGGGTTTATTGGTTAGTTTTTCTGACAAGTTCCTTTAAAAAGGATTATGATGAATTATTATCTATAGTTCATATTCAAACAGATACAATAGGTCTTAGGATGGTCCTAAGTTACAGTTTGGGTACATGAGGATTATGAGGATAGTTGAATATTTTAATTATTTTTCTGAAGCAATTATGTATATTGACTCCATTCTAACATCCCCAGAACTCCCTATCAGTAACCACTATTCAGACCAAATAACTACATGGCAATACCTGATAAGTCAGGAGCATGCTGGAGAATCCTCAGGGTGTGTTCATTGCAGTTGCAGTTCAAAGTAAATCATATCTGATTTTGTTGGTGAAACCTGTTAAATGAATGTGTCTCACCTGTTCAATTTTTATAGAAATTTTAATATTGAAAAACTTTAGTACTTTTAGACTACAGTGTCTGTTTCCATTGGGAAAATCCTGACTTTGGGTATGTCAGCAATATACACTGAACTCTGCATTGGAAAACCTGATTGAAATTTGGAATGGATTTTCCAAATACCCTCAACCATACTAAGTCCACATATTCTTCATAAAACAAGTATGAAACTAACAGGTACAACAAATGTTTAACAACAAAATTGTTGAATGCTATGACATGCCTTCATGGATTTTCATTTTAAAGAAAAGCTACCATCAAAATCCATCATGGTAAACCATGGGCACTTACGAATATATCCAGGCACTGTGACTGAGGTAATCTTATATTTGTTATCTATTGCCTTCTTCCTTACAAAATTAACTTTTAAAATGATGCTAGTGGGCAGAAGTTCTATGGTGGGCATTATCAGAACCTCTCCATGCTGTAGCTTTACAGGATGTTACACTGTTTAGAAGCACGTCTTACCCTCCATCTGCCCCCTCTACACTCCCCCCTCTCTCTGCCTGCTGTACCTCACACTGTGGGAGGGGGGAGGTGGAGACAGTGTAATAATCTGTGAAGCGATAGCACAAAGAGGCTCTGGCAAATGCCCCAGAGCCCTTCTGGCACATTAGCACAATTAAATATTTTAGAAGGAAACAACTATTGTTTTGTATTATAAAACCTATTTTCATAGTTGCCTTATACATATATAGTCCGTTGGAAGATCTGTGCATTAAAAAATTAAATTAAAATTAATTAAAAATTAAAATATATCTATCTATCTATCTATCTATGCATCTATCTCTCCCTGTCTGTCACTCTCCCTGCCCTTCTCTCAGTGACTCTCGCTGTCTATCTCTCACTCATACTGGCTGTCTTTCAGTCACTCACTAATGCTCCCTGCCTGTCTCTCACTCAGTCACTCACTCCCCCACCTGTCTCTCTGTCACTGACTCTCCCCATCTGTCTCTCACTCACACTCACTGGCTGTCTCTCTGTCCCTCACTGTCCCTGCCTGTCTCTCTGTCACTCACTCTCCCTGTCTGTCTCTCTGTCACTCACTCTCCCTGCCTGTCTCTGGCACTCATTCTCCCTGTCTCTCACTCAAACTCACTGGCTGTCTCTTTGTCAGTCACTCACTCTCCCTGCCTATCTCACTCTCTCTGCCTGTCTCTCTGTCACTCACTGTACCTCATACGTAATCTGTATTATACTCATTACCTATAGAAATCAATCAAAAGCTCAGAGCTCATATTAATGTGGCTAAATAGAAGCTGAGATATGATTGGTTGCGTATTGCCACAGCAGACAATAGCTCCTGTATATGGTGGTTATCATATTACCTCATATATTACTTCACATATTACTTCACATCTTACCTCATTACAAAGACTGCTTTCAAACTTTGTATTCTGTTTGTGTTAACGCATGCGTTTTCAAATGCATCACAACAGTTGAGAAGAGGAGATTTGCCTAACTAAATTGTTGTCAACATTGCATTTACAAAATGTATATGTTAACACAATGTTAACACATGTGTTAACATATCCGTAACATATATGTATATTAACATGTGTTAACATATTTGTTAACGTTGCATTAACGTTTGTGTTTTGTAAATGCAATGTTGACAACAATGTAATAAGGCAAATCTCCTCTTCTCAGCTGTTGTGATTAAATTAAAAACGCATGCGTTAATGCAAACAAAACACAACATGTGAACATAGCCTAAGCTGTATTATATTCATTGCCTATAGTAACCTATCAAAGCTCAGAGCTCATATTAATGACCTGTGGCAGAACAACAACTAATCATGGCTCAGTTTCCAACTGCCACAGCAGCAGCAGACAATGGCTCCTGTATATGGTGGGTAATAAGTGGATTTTAGAAAGCGTGGGGTGAAAATTTTGGCTCAAAACCTGGGTTGCAGAGAGTGGCTGTGCAAAATTTATTGACTATGCAGTATGGATTCCTTAAGCAGACAGACATACATACATACATACATACACTCAGCTTTATATATTAGATGATGTAATTTTGTATTTCCTCATGAAAACTACCCAGCGTAGTAAGAGGTGAGTCCTCCCCCATCTTTCTCCCCCCACAGCCAGCAATCCTGTTCATTTCCAAGGGGTATGTCAGCAGAGCATTTAGTTTACATACTCGGTGGAATTTGTGGCAAAATGTTAGAGAGTGAGTCTTGATACCTGCGATTAAAATTGTCCAGGCAATTTCTGTGTTTGAATATCAGATTTTCATAAGGTAACATCTGATCACCTAAGGACGATACATTTCCTGACAATAAATATTGATTCTTGTAAAAATATTCTGTGGAAGCGAGATCAGTTTTCTTCGGGCAGTAACCCTAAGAAACATATTTCAGATGTGCAAGGCACTTGCAGGGAGCGCAGGTCCAATGTAAAGTATGTTATCCTTTCCCAAAAAAAGCAATAGGAGGGCACACCCAGTACATGTGCCAGAAGTCGGCCGCTGGGGAGCCACATCACGGACAGGCTGTGTAGGGTGTGCGTCCCAAAGTGTGCAATTGTATTGGGGTTAAATAAGCTTGATGCTTTGCATCATCCTATTGTTGACTGATGGGGATACTTTAAGATGGGAAGAAAGAATATCCTCATCCGCCTCGTTCTAAAGAGTAGGGATAAGTTCCTTCCATTTACTTAAAGGGGTTGTTAACTTTAAGCACATTGCAGCAAATAATTGATATTGTTTTTGTAAAGAAAAATAAGATACATTTCCAATATACTTTCTGTATCAATTCTTTAGGGTTTTCTAGATCTGTTCCTGCTGTCATGCAACAGGAAACTTTATTATTTACTTCCTGTAGATAAACATCGGTCCATAGTCATGTGATGTCACACAGGTGCACGGGTCATAAGCATCACACAGCTCTGATAACTCTCTGTGATATAACGAGTCGTGCACCTGTGTGATATCACATGACCATGGACCGCTGTTTATCTACAGGAAGTAAAGAATGAAGCTTCCTGTTGCATGACAGCAAGCAGAGATTTAGAAAAAACATAAAGAATTGATAGAAAAAGTGTATTGGAAAATTGTGTAACTCTTTATTACAGAAACAATATCAATTATTTGCTGGAATGTGCATAAAGTTAACAACCCCTTTAATGTGGAGTATGCTCAACTCTCTTTGATTTCAAATGTGTGTAGACTGTTGATACCAGACCACTTGGCCCTTGCTTTTATATACACCTATGTGTGGATACTTAGATAGGGGGGCTTCATTAGAATTGTGCTGACAATGCATGTTGTAGCTGGAGGTATCAGTAGAACCAACGTCTGTCTAAGGCATATTTCCTCTGTAGGTCATTTAAGGAGGTCCACACCCCATCTTTGTAAATATCTGATGGCAGGCGGATGCCCACATCTTGCCATCCTGCGCCCCCTCCAGTTCTCCCAGTTGAGGTAGTTCTGCATTTCGTCAGATGGGCATGTCAGCTATGTCATCATTAAATTGTGTGATGGATTTAGCTGCCTTCCATTCCTGTAGCGCCATTCTATGTAATGGTAGCATGGTGCTCGGGAGGTGAGGGGAACCCTCTCATATGAACCACAAAGACTGTAGTTGTAAGTAGTGACATAAATGATTCTCTGCATTTTCTTTTTTCACTCCCCACCTTCAAAAATCTGTAACTTTTTTATTTTTCCATGTAAAGAGCTCTGTTTGGGCTTGTTTTCTGCGTAACAAATTGAACTTCATAGTGATGGTATTTATTATTCCATGCTGTATACTGGGAAGCGGGCTTTTATTGTGGGCTTGGATTTTACAGCTGTCACTGAGCGCCCCAAATCATATGTCTATTTTATTCCTTGGTTCGGTACGATCACGAGGATACCAAATCTGTACAAGTTTTATAATGTTTTCATACATTTAAAAAAATTAAAAATTTTTCCCTGGATTTTGTGGTGCGGTAAATTCCATAGCCATTTCCTATGTGAGCAAATCTTCAAGGAGCTTTCCAATGTTTTTATTATATAAAAAGATACGTAAGAAAACAGTCTTCTCTCCTTTAAGCCGACCTCTTGTAGGATAACCCCTTTAAAGGGATGGTAGAATTATCTGACTCCCAGCCATACTTTAGTCAGATATGACGAGTCTTTATAATATTCTCTAAAAAGTTTATTAAAATGGTGTTTTCACAGCTCCCGGCCTATGTGTACGTTGATGTCAGCGATAGAGTGTGCTGCGCGATGCGGCCGCTGGGAGGAGACAGTACAGTGACCACGCTCACTCCCCTGTGCTGCTGATAGGGACCGGCGCGCTGCGTGACGTCATCAACGAGGCGACGCTCTCATTACACGGCCGGCCAGTGAATCAGTGCGCTCCCGCCTGGACTGCAGCACCACCCGGAGCCCGGAGGTAACAATAGCGGGGGGAGCCGGGAGAGGAGGCCGGGACCGAGGAGAGGAGCAGCGGGGGGAGGACATGGCCGGAGGTACCGGCGGCTCCGGGGGTAGGAGGGAACACAGCGCTCACCCCAGCCCGTGGTCACCGGCTATAACGCTGTCATGTGTACTGCGCCACTGCCCGGCATCTATATACATACATTGTACAGTCCATACATCAGGCGCCTGTCTATATGTATGACGGAGGTATATTCCACAGCCATATGTGACACTATACACTATTGTGTCACTGTGAAGGGGATGTGTGGGTATATAGAGAGAAGCATATACATGTATATCACACACACAATACTATACACTAGTAACAGGGTTTACAATGTACTATTATCAGGTGTATATTTAAATATATGGCATAATACCATGTACTACTGTGTATATATGTATACATATAGAATGTCTATTTCTATCTCCTATCATTAAAACCAGGCCCTTTTTAGTTTTTTCACTTTCATTTTTCACTCATCACCTTCAAAAATCTATAACTTTTTTATTGTTTCACATAAAGATTTTCTGTGTACTCACATGGCTTGTATCCTCTCCTGTATATAACCCCCCACATGGCTTGTGTCCTCTCCTGTATATGACTCCTCACATGGCTTGTTTTCTCTCCTGCATATAACCCCTCACATGGCTTGTGTCCTTTCCTGTATATAACCCCTCACATTTCTTGTGTAGAGATGAGCGAACACACTCGTCCGAGCTTGATGCTCGTTTGAGCATTAGCGTACTTGAAACTGCTCGTTGCTCGGACGAGTATTTCGCCAGCTCGAGAAAATGGCATTTCCCGCCATTGTGATTTTTGGCGGCCAGAAACAGAGCCAATCACAAGCCAGGAGACTCTGCACTCCACCCAGCATGACGTGGTACCCTTACACGTCGATAGCAGTGGTTGGCTGGCCTGATAAGGTGACCCTGGAATAGACTAGCCCCTGCCCGCGCTGCTTGCATCATTCTCTGTCTGGATGCCGTTAGGGAGAGAGCTGCTGCTGGTCAGGGAAAGCGTTAGGGTGTTTCTTATAGATTTATATCTGGGGCTCAAATCCCTAATCATTGTTAGGTGACTTTCAAATTAAATGAGTCTGTGTCCATCGCTGGAATTTGACTAACTTGAATAAAAGACAAGACCTGTCCTTGCAGGAAGTTAGCAACAAGACTGCTACTTTATTGTGGGACTGACACATTTATAGAAAACCATAAGGCACTTTACATAAGGCGTGTAATTAGGAAAGCAGCAACTATAATTGGGTGTTCTCACCCAGGAAATGTAACACTATTGGATGTAAGTACACAAAGGAGTCTAATACTATTGGCTACATGCAAATACTGAAACTTCACATAAACCAAATGTCCAGATGTCCACCTGGATACCTTCCACTAGGTGGTGCTAGTGAGCACTAAGTCTTTGTTACAAGAGGGAAACACCCAAACTTAGTTATCACTACACAAAGTTATGTGAAATAATGCTGAATCTTTAAAATGTCCGACAATATGTAAGATGGCGTCTGAGTCCAGTGTAATATCTTTAACAATTCCCCCCTTTTGAGCTTTGCATGGCCTGTAACTGTTGTCCAGAGTGACCTCCTCAAACTCCAGGTACCCACAGGTAGGCTAAGCCCTTACCTGCTGGACTTATTAACTCTTCACCAGATCCCCTGGAGGCCAGTCACTCGGGTGTTACAGGCCTGCATACTCAAATTACATAATTGTGTTTCCATAGTTTATGGGTTTATTAACAGGCTGGTTCTTCAACAAGACGGTATCCTCCACACTGGGACTTCTCCTGTCATGGTTCTTACCACCTGGACGGCCATCTGGGACATGGTGGACTTGATGAGGGGGACCACACAACACGCAATAAGTGACGAGAGCAAAATCACAATCCCCAATATCACCCCCACTTAAAGCAAACCCTTCCAATCCCCCAACCACAAAGTGAAGGACAAAGTGTCCACCCCAGAGTTTCTCTCGAGTTCCCTGGATAGTCCTTCAATCTCTTCAAGTGCATGGGTAATGGATCCATAGGGGGCGATGTCATCTGGGATGTATACGCGACAAGCCACTCCCACCATCTTACAGACTCCTCCCTTCTCAGCAAGGATCATGTCCAAAGCCATGCGGTTCTGGGAAGCATATCGGATATAATTCATAAATCTCTGTTGATTACAATAACACCAGTTAACCCAACCAACATTTTTGCTCATAGCTCTCTGGGGAATAATGGACTCTAGACCTGCCCATATCTTATTGCCTTGTACTCATCTGGGACCCCCCTTGGTGCTCCCACTGTATCTATATAAACGTTGTCATCTAGGTGCTTCCCTCAGACCTCCAGAATCCTTTGGGATTCTCTACCTTTACTTTATGTGTCTGATCAAACTTATCCCTGGGGATGACGAGGAAGGAATACACAAGTATTATCACCGTACACTCACCTTCCCAGCCTCTAGGCCTGACCTGACTCTCCTATCCCCACAAATCCAATACACATCAGACACTGCTAATACAGGGTTACCTGTGCTGTCAATGTTATAGAAGGTCATTGTCTTGTTGCACCAACCGTAGGTAAAGTCTCCTACCCTGGGGGCATCCTGGTCAGCCCTATAGATACAGTGATAGTCATGGTTGGGGTGTCCCTGAGTATACAGTCACTCAGAAGAAACCAGCTAGCAAGAAGAATAAGTTTGCAATAGTAAGTGTGGGAAGCGTGCTGACTTCCCTATAGCTGCACAGACGTGGCACTGGTCAGCAGAACTTGGAAAGGACCGTCATAGCGAGGCTCCAGACTGTCTCTCTGGTGCGTCTCTTTACCACCATGTAGTCTCCAGGCTTCAGGTTATGCGTCCTGAGGTCTCTGTCTGGATCTGAAAAAGTAATCAGAAACACTTTTGCAGACCTTTTCCAAGGCCTAGCTCAACTGTGCGGCATGTTCCACCTGGTTTCCTGCCATCAGCTATAGGGTCTATGGGAAGTAGAGGCCTAGTCTGGGTGCATAGCCAAAAAATACTTCAAAGGGGGACAATCCCATCTTTCTGTTGGGGGTGGTCCCAACTGAATAGTGGGCAGCAGGAAAGCACTCGCACCATGGTTTCCCTGCTTCCATGGCCTCATGGATCTCTAACTTAAGAGTGCCATTTAGTCTCTCAAACCCACAACTAATTCTGGAAGGGGTGTGCAGGGCCTCTTCTACACCCAGGAGGGACAAGGCTTTAGGTCGTTACCTGTCCAGTGAAGTGGGTTCTGCGACTGGACTCTATGGTCTCCGGAAGTCCAAACCTGCAGAAAAATCTCACTCACCAACTTCTTGGCTGCAGCTCTGGCAGTAGCCTTGGTCATGGGAGAAGCTTCTGGCCACCCTGGAAAGAGATCAATGCACACAAGCACGTACTCCTACATACCACTTTTGGTAGCTGGATAAAATCCATCTGCAGTCTTTGGAAGGGATACAGCGGCTTGGGTGTCACCTTCCGTGGGGTCTTTACCACCTTACCCGGGTTGTGGCGGGCACAGACTATACAGGCTTTCACTAGTCTAGTGACGGGGGTAGTAATGCCCGGGGCAAACCACTTATGGTTTATGAGCACTAGCATGGCCATTTTGGATTTGTATGTGTCCGTAGGCTACTTGACTTACTGTCGGGTGCAGGGCTCTGGGCAGGCACATCCTCTCTCCCAGCATCCAGGTCCCATCGGCATCTGGGCTCCAGCTTTCCTCCACACTCCCTTCACTTCTGATGACTCTCGGGCCACCAGGGACTGGAACACCTGTGGATCAAACTTTTAGCTCAGAACTCACCGCTGAGACTTCAGGACAGTCTCCGGGCTCCATCTGTGCAGCTGCCTTCACCATCCCGTCAGCCACATACTTGCCCTTGGCTTGTGGAGTCACCAAATTGTGTGTGCTTTTAGTTTTACTATCCCCACCTCTTATGGAAGTAAGAGAGCATCCATGAGCTCTATAACCAGCGTGCCATGCTTAGAAGGGGGTCCCTGCAGAGGTGAGGAAATCTCAAGCCTTCAATATGGGTTCATAGTCGTGTTTAGACCCCAGACCTATACCTTGAGTATAGATGTTCGCCCTTTTACCTTCCTCCAGCTGTAGAACTTCCCTGAGTGCCATCACTTCACCTCCTGCACTGACCTGTGTGGAGGGAGTGGTTCTGCTTGTACTACCTCATGTGTGCCACTGACCACTGTATATCCAGTGTAGAACCGTCTGTCTTCTCCTACAGACCTGGAGCCATCTATGAGAAAAAACTCAACATCTGGGTTAATCACCCTTCTCTCCCCCCTCTCTGAATCCTGGAAGACTGGCGACAGAATAAAGGATTCAGAGCTGTGCACCTTATCAGTGTATCCTGGGGAATCAGGAGTGCACACTGGAGTCTGAGCTGTCTGGCCTTTGCTCAGATGCTTGGGCTGTACTTGGGTGAGGACACCGTGCAAGGTATATGGCGTTTGCACTGTAACTGAGTGATCTAGGGTCTGGGATCAACTCACTGGCCTTGCTGCTGCAGCTACTGACACATGAGGGGCTCCCCTCACGAATGAGTCTAACCGGGCCTAATAGTGGGCCACTGGTAAGGCCACCACGTTCCTGGACTAGACACCTGTGGCGTGGCCTAGATACTCAATGCAAAATAAAACAAAAGTTTGATTCAGTGGAATGTGCCTAGGGCCGGGGCACACAGGATTTGCACCTTAAGGCTATAGAATGCATCAATTGCCTCTTGACTAAGGGCAAATGGAGAAGAGGCAATTCAATTATCAAGGGGCAACATCAGGCTGGAGGCAGACCTTATCCCAGGCTGCAGGAGCTGGCCAGTCCTAGAAACATGTGAAGAGGCTTAGGGCCTCAGGGCAGGGGTACATTCTGGACTGCCAGCTTTCTTTCCTCTGTCAGGTATCTGCCTGTGGCTGAGAAGCAGTGGCCTAGGAAGACCACCTTCTCCTGGCAGTACTGGAGTTTGTCTCAGGAAACTTTACAACCCTTCTGGAACAGAAAACACATAAGGTCAATAAATGCATCCTGGCAAACAACAGTAGGTCCTCCGCATACTGAAAGGAGAACATCCAGTAAAGGGCTAGTCTGCCAGTCTACTCCCTATAGGGCTGTGTAGTATGGAGTACTGGCTGGGGGAGTTTTACCCCCCTTGTAGGAATCTGCATCAGATATACTGAAATACTACACTGGTAAAGGCAAATAGGTACTGGTAATCCTCATGTAGGGGCACAGAGAGGAAAACATTTGCCAACAGGGAATATATGTATACATATAGAATGTCTATTTCTATCTCCTATCATTAAAATAACTACATTATACAGCACCATCATATTCTGCAGCACAGTATACATCACGGGAGACATACATAGATAAGCTAGAGCATATGGAACAATAGGAGTGAGGGCCCTGCTCTCAAGAGCTTACAGTCTATGAGGATGAGGGGGTGACACAAGAGCTTACAGTCTATGAGGATGAGGGGGTCACACAAGAGCTTACAGTCTATGAGGATGAGGGGGTCACACAAGAGCTTACATACAGTCTATGGGGATGAGGGGTTGACACAAGAGCTTACAGTCTATGGGGATGAGGGGTTGACACAAGAGCTTAC
>WNYA01000063.1:147707-184349 GCA_019512145.1 Engystomops pustulosus
AAAGATGGTGGCGCCCACACGCTACTGCCTTTTTTTTTTTTTTTTTTACATTTTATTTGGTTTTCCGATATATAACAGAAAGAAAGAACAAACATTTCGTTTTTTTGCTGGGTACAAAGCCGATGTACAAATATCGTTAGTCATATGAATGATTGTACAGAATAGGACATGAAATGACATGAGATAACATGAGAATAAAGACTGAGGATGCCCTGGGGGGGGAATATAAAATCCTAACAGCATTAGAGAAAATTACTTTATTAAAGGCCCCACAGCCGCTAATAAACTCAGGGCAGCGGAGCTCCAAAACAACTAAAACGCACAAGTAACGCCCATCTAATGATAAATAGACCCCCTATGGAGTTAGTAATTATTTTTATGGCATCATTTTGTGCATCTAACTGAATTTAACCGAAAGTCTGAAGTTCAGTCTTGCATCTAAATGTGTTTGTTCAAAAGTTCTTTTGGTAATGAGAAAACGTGTAGAATATATATTACGGCCTTGACTTTTCTTGTGGATAGGCAGGTGTGAGCACTTAACATTAGGACATGTAGAGAGGCTCCCCTTTACGCATGTTATAACATGTGAAACGTATGATGTATGGATGCTTATCATTTACCTGCGGTGGCTTGGGGTGATGCCATTATCTTAACCTAGTCAAAAATCAAAGCGTTAGCCTGGGGAAAATATTTCTAAAGGCAGTGTTTATCGTTGCTTGAGGAGGAATAATCAAATTGTACCCTGTAACTCTCTCGTACAGTCACATCTTGAACCTATAGGCATGAGAAGCACAGTTAGCACGAATCACTTCTACAGAGAACGTAAAGTCTGGTTTCAGCGAGCGGACCAATATTACTACAAGCGATTACTTACAATTACGACGAGACAAGGATGAACCTGACCTGACGTATCTAGATCATAAGGAAATCACGTAGATACGTTTCCAGCGAATTTAGGAGTTTGTGCAAGCATACATGAAGGTAGCCTATAGACTTTTCACTCTCGGTTTGGCTGAAAACAGGACCCACAAATGGGGGAATTTATTTTTTTAACAATGTGGCGTGCATTGTGTGGGGAGTATCGCCAGATATTGGGATGCGTGGCCCGTTGCATACAATTAGCTGTGAACTGCAACACGTATTCTAGTTATGCCTCATCAACCCACGGCATGAGAGTGGCGGAATTGGTAATGCCGAAATGTGCGTAGAATGTGCAACTTTTTATGCCTTATAGGCCATTAAGCTGATTAACCCCTACAGTTGCCTTCAAGTGGTGAGCTGCACAGATTAACTTTAAGAATCCCCTGCTTTTGCTTTAGAGGAACATCCAGTCACACCTGTCATGAACTATACCTAGTGCAGGGCCTGAAGCGAGAGCATAGCAAAGACTGCACATCCTACTTGGGGTGCTCCAGTAGGATACCGTCCGTTAAAATAATATATAATAAAGTAATATACTGGCCTGTATTGATGATGCAAAAACACGAATTTTACTGGTATACAAAGTATGACAATACAATTAATGTAATGTTCTGTCTTTACTATAAACCTTCTTCGGACACGGATTGCAAGGTGTGGAGAGGTAGATTATGATATTTGCGGCCGACAGGCAGTAGAAAAAGTAGCAAGTACGCTGAGGAGAAATTCTTGTTTTTTTGCATCAATGGAAGTGCCAAGTGTTTTATTATTATGAAAGGAGAGATGTGACTCCAGGTTCTAGTATACAATAATGACACCGCTCCTCCCATGTATAATTCATGTTAGCTTGACAATAAATGGTAATATCATATGATAGTCAGGCACTTACTGTAACGCTGTCATTCCTTTTAACCACTCTCCTTGGTGAAAAATCCCATGCTTTCTGCTCTAGTTCCAGCCCGGACTAACTATGATCTGGGAAAGAAAATATCACAATTGCAAAGTTGCAATTTACACAGGCAGTATGCAATTACAGTTTCGCAACATTATAACCTTCTCATACACAATAATTAAAAAACAAACAAAAAAAACACCCATAAACCGTGGGTACCTCCGATTGAATTTTTACATTTCTGTATATACAGTGTATGGTAGCCTAAACAAGCCACACTAAACACCATGTGTTCAGATGTCCTGTTTTATTGGTGCAATGATGCCAGCATCAAAGCAGAGTTAGCAACAACAGTTATCAATAAAGTCGAGATTTCCGCTTCTTGGGACTACTTTTACTTGGGATAATATATGTTGCATGTAACGCCGGAACCCAAGGTATGAGAGGGATATGGGCAGCTCTATAAGAGAGTCGTTCTGTACCTAGCCAACCATCTCGGTTGCTCAACTCATGACCAAAACGAGTGAAATATGTGTCCCAGTTGAGGTGCAGTCACAAGTGCACTGCAAGACACCAATTCTGGGTTACGTCACATGACATGTCCATAGAAATGCCAAGCCCCCTGGGCACTTGCGTTCCTTTTTGTACAGCTGCACACAGTACGTCCTAACCTTAATGACAAATCTGAGATCCTACAACTGCCAAAGAATCATCAGTAATGGAAACTCCATACCTTACAAGACAAACTATACTTATACGGAAATACTGCCTTTACGAAACTCACATTTTCTGTTCAACACCAATGTCTTCACAGAATTTTTCCTCTTCTGACCACGACCCTCATCGGGACCTGCCAAGGAAAAAAATCACTGCAAGATCACTGAAAGATCACTGCCATCATTTACTGACAGAGGCCCAACTATATCTGGGGCATAAGTGTGTTAACTACTTTTACAAAATTCTATGATCTATGCAACACCCAACGTGGAATAAAAGCACCAATATTTAGGGCATTTCTGTGACAACTGTTGCATGAAGGTCTAGGGCAATGTTGCATGTTGGTTTACGAGGGACGTTACTGACATGACCACTTTTAATAGAGAATTTGTTGGCAGCAAACTTTGACCTCAGACAAACGGAAAACCCACACCTAAGGAGTTTGTCCATGTGTCAGAGAGCAGGAACACAGCGCTGTGCTGTTCCCCTCCTTCCATGACTAGTATGGCTCCTCTCACCTGGGAGGCTTGGGAGGCCATGGATAACACTACACAGAAGATCACAGGGGAAGTATATGGCCGGCCTGCCCATACTGACCTGCATACATTAAACCAGGCCAGGCACTTCTTACTGGGAACAGATCTTCACTATGACTCTGTTAGAAGTCGTTGTCTGCATAGCTGAGAGAAAACACAGGGTGAGCGAATACCATCCTATTCTCAGCGCCAGACAAGGGGGGCAGCCGCAGGCATGCTCCTGTACCTAGTAATTCTACATTTCTTCATATTCACTTCATCAGAGCCGTGGATTTTCTCTTTTTCTTCCGCGGCATATTTCCCACAAGGTGATGAATGAATATAGAATACCGTCAGGACGTCTGGCAAAAGTAAAATAGAAGAGGCAAAATTACGACTGATACCAAAACAAAAGAGGGAAATGCGGCACGGCACCGTGATAAAAATGCTTTCTTTATTGTGTTTGTAGAGGTGCACAGAATGAGGACTCCTCGCCAAGGCGAGGGCCGTTTCGCGTGAAACACGCTTTCTCAGCCTTCTGACACACTGAGCGGAGCGACTGCTTAGTCCTGACTAGTAATCATATGCAAGTCATATCTTAAAGGCGGGTGACACTAAATATTTTTTTCATGAATATGACGGATTGTTAGCCACAACATAAGAGCAGAGATGTAATCATGGACTATGGTTTAGCTGCAGTGCTTCACAGCCGTCTATGGTAGTCTTAAGACACACCCCCTGCCTCACCATTGGCTCAGGCTGCAGCTCGCTCTTCTTATTGGTGTTCAATATATAACCGAGTTTTGCTCGTTCGGTCCCCGTTCCCAAAGGGGCTCACTATCAACAACCACCAGTATGTGTTTGAGGTGTAGAAACTGGAGGAAACCCACGCAAACACTGAAAGAACATACAAACTCTTTGCGATGTTGACTCTGGGACTTGAACCAGGTCCCCAGGCCTGCAAGGCTGTAATAGCTAACCACTAAGCCACAGGCAATTATATGATTACACCATGTAAGTGACACGATTGAAACGTCAGTATATACCTAGGACGTTGTCCGCCGGTGGACTCTCCACGTACAGAAGGAACTAGTTGTTTATCTAGTGCTGAGCACAAAGTACAAGAGTCGCTCTGCTGTTTCGTGGCTCCAGTCACACTCCAGTACACAGGTACTTCTCATGGCAGCACGAAGTGTCAACACACTCCCTCAGGAAGTACAACCATGGGGACCACGAGCGAGCCAAGAAACGACCACATGCTGCAGAAGCACTGCTTACGGACACTGGATTATATGGAACGCAAGTCTATGGAGAAATACACCAAACTAACAAATCTCCCTCACTTAGTAGATTTCTTTCACATGGAATACGAGGACGGCCACATGCCGAGCCCCTAGATAACTACTGACCACGTGATGTTATCAATTGTATACAAGAAGAAAGCGTGTCAAGACGACCAACTATAAACAAAATATCAAACTTTTTTTAACCATATGCAATTTTTGACAAACACTGACCAATTTAAAAACACTTAAAACGTGTACAAGTACACAAACAGACTCAGTGGGATGAGAAAGTGTCCAAGGTCATCCCAGAGAAACCACCCTGGCTACAACAAATCGATCTGTGTGATGAATATACAATAAGAGCCCTCCAAGGGAATCAGCTACATAAGGTGCATGGTACACAACAGCAAGTAAACTTTTCCTACATACATGATCAGAAAAAATAAGGCACTTTGACACCCGTGTATAACAAATCATGGTAGTTTACCAACAACCCAGAGACAGCAGGGGTCGTGATGCCCCACGCGTTCCGTCACCTAAGGACTTCATCAGGGGATGATCACGGTGATACACTGCCTTATTCTTAGATCATTGTTATGTAGGAAAAGTTACTATGCTGTTGTGGACCATGTACTAGGTAGCTGACTCCTTTGGGAGCTCTTATGTATATTCATCAACACCAGAAAATTTGTTGTAGCCAGGGTGGTCGTGGGGAGACCGTGACACTTCCATCCCATTGAGTCCTGTGGTGTACGGACCACAAGTGTTTAAGGGTCAAAAAAAAATTGCAATGTGTAAATAAAGGTGATATTGGGTAGTTAGGTGGGTGCTGGACACGCTCTCTTGTATACAATTGTTGGTATTTGTGGCTAAAACAACCGGTGCAGATGGGCGTGCAGGGCCAACACCCTCTTGTGAATCACGGATGATGTATTGTAATGAGGGGACAGCGGTGTTACCTACATAGGAGGTCCCACATAATGTGGTAGGTACAGCTCACCATTATATCACATAGTGAGGCGAACTCACTAATGGCGATTGCACAAGTTAATAAAGCAGTGTAGTATTCGGCGGGGGGGGTCGACCTGTGGGGGGGTCCCAGCAATCAGACCCCACCGCTCGATTGTTATGCCCTATCCTGTTAAGAGGAAAAAAAAACTGGGACAATCCCTTTAAATCTACTGCTCTCCAATAACAAATTTGTCACATACTCCGCCCTTCTGATACTAATGAACCATCCTGTACCTTAACGTAGCTCATCATTACACATTCAACAATAAACCCAATTTAGGCCAATTTAGTTGCAAAGCAGACATATATTGTGCATATGGACAATCCATACAAATCCGCCCCATTGTTTGGGAAAGAATCTGCTAGTTTAACAGTAAACATAAAATAAGCCCCAACCAATTGAACAGGCCCGAGCAAATGGCACTGTGCCATCGAATGGCTTTTGTGGTCACTATTATAACCACGGCACCAGTCTTACAGCACAATAAAACCCATGGAATCAATGGAGCTTGGGTGGTGAGGTCGCTGCTGCTGCCGGTTTCATATACCGTATTTTCGAACTAAAGGCGCACAAAAAATCCTTTGATTTTCTCAGAAATTAAAGATACGCCTTATATTCCAGTGTGGCCTTATATATTAACCATACTACAACAACCAGCTGCCTTGAACCTAGATGTTTTAGTGCAGGGATTTTGATGGTGTGGCCTTATAGTCCAAAAATACGCACTTATGGCGATTCTCACCATTGCCATTTCCTCCTGATGCAGATTGTTTGCAGCAAATCTGCCTAAATGGCCACGTGTTATGTCAGATTGCGATGAAGCATCTGATAAATTTCTCAACTACAAAACCTACGCATGTATGTCGGACTGTATACTGCTGCCGGATCTGCATTTCCTCGCTATAGTGCACTGCAAAGCAAGATCATGCTCAGTTATGGAGAGGAAGAACGGTTTCTTAGGAGAGAGATATATATATTGATAATACACTCTCCGGCAAGGTCGCATTAACGCCTCACCAAGCGTCATACGCATGGTGAGGCGCCTTACTCCCCAAATAATTGCCATGCTCAAGTACGTTGGAGTCCCTGCTGCTGAGCGGGGGTTTTAGTCAGTGTGAGCTGAGAGGCTGCATCACACCGGCATCTCGTGCTCGTCGCTGCTGTAAGCTGCCTTGCGGCGGAAGCATGCGAGGGAGTGATTTGCGGAGGTCCTGAGCATGAGTGGCGTCTGCAGATCCTCCACCAGGAGCTGAACCGCCGCCATATGCATCATGACCTGGCAGTGGGCTGCAGGGGCTTAGAGTTTTACCAGACGAGAGCTGGGCTGCGTGTGTTGTTAGCTGAGAGGAGAACGGTTTCTTAGGAAGAGATATATATATATATATATACACTCTCCGGCAAGGTCGCATTAACGCTCACCAGCGTATAGACGCATGGTGAGGCCCATTACTCCCCAAAATATTGCCGCGTCAAGTACGTTGGAGTCCCTGCGCTGACGCGGTGTTTAGTCAGTGTGAGCTGGAGGCTGCACTCACACACGGCTCTCGCGCGTCGCTGCTTGTAACGCCTTGGCGGCGGAAGCATGCGAGGAGATGATTTGCGGAGGTCCGAGCATGAGTGGCGTCTGCAGATCCTCCACCAGGAGCTAAACGCCGCCATCATCATCAGTGACCTGGCAGTGTGGCTGCAGGGGCTTAGAGTTACCGAGACTGATCTGAGCTGCGTGTTGTTAGTCTGAAGAGGAGAACTTTTCTTAGGAGAGAGATATATATATATATATATACACCTCCGGCAGAAGGTCCGCATTACGACTACCAAGCGCTAGACGCATGTGAGCGCCATAACTCCCCAAAATATTGCCATGCGTCAAAGTACTTTGGAGTCCCTTCTGCTGAGCGGGGTGTTTAGTCTGTGTGACTGAGAGGCTGCACTCACACACGGCATCTCGTGCTCGTCGCTGCTGTAAGCTGCTTGGCGGCGGAAGCATGCGAGGGAGTGATTGCGAGGTCCGGAGCATGAGTGGGCTCTGCGATCTCCACGGAGCTGAACGCGCCATATGCATCAGTGACCGGCAGTGGGGCTGCGGCGCTTAGAGTTTCCACGCGAGGAGCTGGAGCGAGCCGGGTGAATCCACCATGATGCGCACCTCTGCAATACTTATGCCAAGCACAGCTGTGCTTTGTTACTATTGTATCCTTATAACCCAATTCATTCACTTCTCCAGACAATTGTAGCGAACCCCAGCGTGGGAGTGGTTAACGCTCAGAAAAAGGGTAGGGACACTCATAACCATTCTTTGGTGTGGTGCAGCTCTTTCATGATTTTCACAGCTGAGGGTTTGTTACAAGTTCAGTGGTTCTTTGGAAGCAGCAGAATCTCATCTACAATACAGACAATGTGAAAAACCCTCAGATCTGACTTGTTATGTTGAGATTGTGGACATCAGTTTTTATCCACATGTGTTATAATTAGAAAAAGATCTGATGTTGCAATAGAACTCCCCCTCTTATCATGCTGAGTCTGCTGGGAGTTGTAGTTCTTCCCTATCTGGACAAGCCAATCCTTTTCTTGAGGACTTTTGGGCCTGATCATTGCTGAGATGGTCATATGGATTATGTATGTTATATATAGAGCGTCCCTACAATATGGCTAGGTCCTAATCAGAGTCCGCATTTCGCCTCACCACGGTCAATAACGCAAATGGGCGCCATTACTCCCAAAAATCCACAGTAGCGCACAGCTGAGCAGAACACAGGATGCAGTGTCTTCCCACCGATAACAAAGTTTTCTTTTCACATTGCTGATGTTAAGCATCGTGTAGGGCTTTGTTATTGGATGCCCTTCCTACCATTTGGGCTATTAGCTGTGTATGACACAGCTAATAAAGTCTATTGTATAAAAGGAATCTGTAGTCGTATTGGTCCACTGCCGCAGATTTGCTAGTAAGAAAGGGTAGTACAGTGCTATGTTGTATCTTAATGATTTCTTGCTATTCATCTATTAACACTGTATATGCCTAGAGTTATCTATATTTAAATTTATATCCCTCCTCGGGCTAAAATCTCCTCAAAATGGTGAAAGGAGTATTATTACTCTTCTGGAAAAAGTTAGTGCGACCTTGCTCTCCGGCACTTATAGGTACACCTGTCCAACGGGCTGTTAACACTATTTCTAACACCCAATCACATGGCGCGCAACTCATGCATTAGGCATGTAGACATGGTCAAGACAATCTCTGCCAGTTCAAGCCGAGCATCAGTATGGGGAAGAAGGTGATTTGATTGCCTTTGAACGTGGCATGGTTGTTGGTACAAAGAAGGGCTGGTCCGAGTATTTCAGAAACTGCTGATTCAACTGGGATTTTCACCACAACCATCTCTAGGTTTTACAGAGAATGGTCCGAAAAAGAAAAACTCCAGTGGCGGCAGTCTGTGGGCGGAAATGCCCTTGTTGATCCAAGGGTCAGAGGAGAATGGCAACGGTTCGAGCTGATAGAAGCAACGTGACTCAAATTGCCACCCTTAAACCAAGGTAGGCAAAAGCATCTCTGACGCCAGTACGTCGAACTTTGAGCGATGGCTACGAGCAGCAGAAGACCACACCGGGTGCATCTCTTTCAGCTAAGAAAGGAAACGGAGGCTACAATTTGCACAAGCTCATCCAAATTGGACAGTAGAAGATTGGAAAACGTTGCCTGGTCTGATGAGTCCCGATTTCTGTGCGACATTCGGATGGTAGGTCAGAATTTGGCATCAAAACATGAAGCATGATCCATCCTGCCTTGTATCAACGTTCAGGCTGGTGGTGGTGTGTCATTGTGTGGTATAGTTTTCTTGGCACCTTTGGGCCCCTGGTACCAATTGAGCATCGTTGCAACGCCACAGCCTACCTGAGTTTGTTGCTGACCATGTCCCTCCTTTTATGACCACATGTACCCTGTAACATCTGATGGCTACTTTCAGCAGGATATATCCCATGTCAAACTCTGGAATCATCTCAGACTGGGTTTCTTGAACATGACAATGGTCCTGGACTCAAATGGCCTCCACAGCACCAGATCTCAATCCAATAGAGCATCTTTGGTGTGGGGGAACGGAGATTCGCATCATGGATGTGCAGCCGACAAATCTGCGGCAACTGTGTGATCCATCATGTCAATATGGACCAAAATCTCTGAGAGCTTCCGCACACTTTTTGAATCTATGCCACAGAATTGAGGCATTCTTCTGGGCAAAAGGGGGTCCAACCCGTTACTAGCATGGTGTACCTAATAAAGTGCCGGAGTGTATATAAGTATACATATGGTCAGAGCAGTATACAACAGCCTTTATAGTATCTAAAAATATCACACTTACCTACAAACAGTCTCTCACCGTCTCTTGACAGTCACTCCTCTGAAGAAGAAAAAATAAATAAATAAAAGTTAAGTGACAAGTCATTTTTTACACAAGGGATTTGAATAGTTGCTATGGGCAATGCCCCCAGTCCATCATTCACCCCAGAGTGTGCAATTGATAAGTTGCGCATATCCTTACATTATTACATTATGTCATATTTGGTAAAACCATAGGGAACATTTACTAAAACAGTCCTTACTCTGCCAGTCTTGTATATGTGATTTTTTTTGTCTTATGTATAATTTATGAATATTAATTACATTACTATTTTATTCTGCTCTGTCTGGGTCATTTCTCCTTGAGGGACATTTTACATGTGATACTTTTTGCATCATCTCCTTGCGCAATTGTTCACTTACACACACACTTTAACCTCTTCACACTCTGCGGCGGACAAATACAGTGCAGAGGTGTGGAGGCTATAGGAAGGGGGCTCATGCTGGTGGCATTTAAAAGACAGTAGCGGGTCCGGGCAATATAGAGACAAGCACGAATAAAACAACCCCCCCCTGGAGATGATGCAAAAAGTATCACATGTAAAATGTCCCTCAGAGGAGAATGACCCAGACAGGCAGAATAAAAATGAGTTGAACTATGTGTAATGTAATTAATATTCATAAATTATATATACAGACAAAAAAATCACATATACAATGACTGGCAGAGTAAGGACTGTTTTTAGTAAATGTGGCCCTATGTTTTACCAAATATGACACTAATAGTACTATATGTAAGGATATGGCGCAACTTATCAATTGCACACTCTGGGGTAGAATGATGGAACTGGGGGCATTGCCCATAGCAACTATTCAAATCACTTGTGAAAAAAATGACTTGTCACTTAACTTTTATTTATTTATTTTTTCTTCTTCCAGAGAAGTGACTGGTCAAGAGACGGCTGAGAGACTGTTTGTCAGGTAAGATTGTGATATTTTTTATATACTATAAAGGCTGTTGTATACTGCTCTGACCATATGTATACTTTATATACACTCGCCGGCCACTTTATTAGGTACACCATGCTAGTAACGGGTTGGACCCCCTTTTGCCTTCAGAACTGCCTCAATTCTTCGTGGCATAGATTCAACAAGGTGCTGGAAGCTCCTCAGAGATTTTGGTTCATATTGACATGATGGCCTCCACAGTCACCAGATCTCAATCCAATAGAGCATCTTTGGGATGTGGTGGAACGGGAGATTCGCATCATGAGATTGTCTTGACCATGTCTACATGCCTAAATGCACTGAGTTGCCGCCATGTGATTGGCTGATTAGAAATTAAGTGTTAACGAGCAGTTGGACAGGTGTACCTAATAAAGTGGCCGGAGAGCAGAGGTCGCACTAACTTTTTTCCAGAAGAGTAATAATACTCCTTTCACCATTTTTGAGGAGTATTTTTAGCCGAGGAGGAGTATCAAATTTAAATATAGATAACTTCTAGGCATATACAGTGTTAATAGATGAATAGCAAGAAAATCATTACAGATACAACATAGCACTGTACTACCCTTTCTTACTAGCAAATCTGGGCAGTGGACCATACTATGACTACAGATTCCTTTTATACAATAGACTTTATTAGCTGTGTTCAATACACAGCTAATAGCCCACATGGTAGAAGGGCATCCAATAACAAAGCCCCTTACACGATGCTTAACATCAGCAATGTGAAAGAAACTTTGTTATCGGTGTTGAAGACACTGCATCCTGTGTCCTGCTCAGCCTGTGCGCTACATGGGATTTTTGGGAGTAATGGCGCCCCATTATGCGTTTATGACGCTTGGTGAGGCGAAAATGCGGACTCTGATTAGGACCTTAGCATATATGTAGAGAGACGCTCTATATATCACATACATTAATCCATATGACCATCTCAGCAATGTACAGGACCAAAGTCCTCAAGAAAAAGGATTGGCCTTGTCCAAGATACGGGAAGAACTACAACTCCCAGCAAGACCTCAGCATGATAAGAGTGGTAGTTCTATTGCAACATCAGATCTTTTTCTACTTATAAAACCATGTGGATAAAACTGATGTCCAACAATCTCAACATAACAAGTCAGATCTGAGGGTTTGTCACATTGTTCTGTATTGTAGATGAGATTCCTGCTGCTTCCAAAGAACCACTGACACTTGTAACAAACCCTCAGCTGTGAAAAATCATGAAAGAGCTGCCCACACAACCACAGAAATGGTTATGAGTGTCCCTAACCCTTTTTCTGAGCGTTAACACTTCCCACAGCTGAGGGTTCGCTACAATTGTCTAGGAGAAGTGAATGAATTGGGTTTATAGGATACAATAGTAACAAAGCCACAGCTGTGCTTGGCATAAGTATTTGCAGAGGTGCAATCTATGGTGGATGTCTCACCCGCAGCTCCAGCTCAGTCTGGTAAACTCTAAGCCCCTGCAGCCCCACTCCAGGTCTGTGCATATGGCGCGGTTCCAGCTCCTTGTGGAGGATCTGCATACCCACTCATGCTCCGGCCTCCGCAAAGTCGACCTCCCTAACGCTAAGCTTGAACCGCCGCCAAGGCAGCTTACAGTCCCGACGACACGAGGATGCAGTGAAAGAAACATGTGAGTGCAGCCTCTCAGCTCAACACTGCTAAACATAAGCCTACCCCGCTCCTCCAAGCCGTGACTCCACCTTGCCATTTGCCGTCTATTTCAATTCTTTGTGGGCGTACTGTCTCCGAGTCACCGATGCTCATATTCTCTTTTTTCTACGCGTTATGCGGACCTCTGCCGGAGAGTGTAGCTATATATAGTATATATCTCTCTCCTAAGAAACCGTTCTTCACTCCTCTTCAGCTACAACCCCCCCGCATCTCCAGCGTCAGTCCCTTGTAAACTCTAACCCCTTCAGCCCACTGCCAGGTCACTGATCATATGGCGCCGTTTCAGCTCCTGTTGGATGATCTGCAGGACGCCACTTCAATCGCTCCGGACCTCAGCGCAAATCACTCCCTGGCGCATGCTTCCGCGCCAAGGCACTTACCCCGACGAGCACGAGATTCCGTGTGTGAGTGCACTCTCAGCTCACACTGCTAAACACAGGGCACGCCCCTCCGCAGCATGACTTCCCCGTGCCTTTGACGCATGGCAATATTTTGGGGAGTAAGCGCTCACCATGCGTCTATGACGGCTTGTGAGGCGTTAATGCGACGCTCTGCCTGGGAGAGTGTATATAATATATATATATCTCTCTGGGAGCGAAGAAGGGGTGGGTGTCCCCTCCCCTTTCTCTCACTCTTCCGCTCAGCGGCCACCACGCCCGCCCTCCTCTCTCCTTCTTGCGTCCAACTCTAGCCCCGCAATCCCACTGCAGGTTCACTGATGCATATTGCGGCGTTCACTCCTTGTTGAGGATCTTGCCGACGCCACCTCTGCTCCGGACCTCCCCGCAAATCACTCCTCTCGCATCTCTTCCGCCGCCAAGGCAGCTTACAGCCGCGACGATCACGTATGCTGTGTGATGCAGCCTCTCAGCTCACACTGACTAAACACCGGGTTACCCCGCTCACGCCCTCCTTTCCTAGCCAACGTAACTTTGACGCAATGTCAATTATTTGGGGCGTAATTGCCGCCTCACCTGCTCTATGACCTGGTGAGGCTTGCGACCTCTGCCGAGAGTGTTATAATATATTAAATCTCTTCCTAAGAACCGGTTCCTCCCTCTCCATAACTGATCATGAGTTGCTTTTCAGTGCCTATAGCGAGGAAATTGCATCCTGCAGGCATATACACGGCCGACATACATGCGTAGGGTTTGTAGCTGAGTAATTTATCAATGCTTCATCCAATCTTCAATAACCACGTGCCATTTTTAGGCAGATTTGGTCTGCAAAAATCTGCATCAGAGGATACTGGACAATGGTGGAATCGCCATAAAGTGCCGTATTTTTTTGGACTATAAGGGCACACCATCAATAAATCCCTGCTAAAACCCCTAGGTTCAAGGCGCTGTTTGTCTGTAAGTAGGGTTAATATATAAGGCACACTGGACTAACGCGTTCTTAATTTTCTGAGAAAATTCCAAGGATTTTTTATTGTGCCGCCTTGAGTTTCGAAAATACTGTACTGAAAGCGGCAGCAGCGAGCGACCCTTCCCCACCCAGCTCCATTGCTTCCCTGGGTCTTTTATTGTGCTGTAAGACTTGTGCGTGTTATAACTAGTGGACCACACATCCATTCGATGGCCTGCAGTGCCCAATTTGCTTTCGTGGTCTTCCTGTTTCACTTTTTTGTCGCTTATTTTCTGCTTCTTTTTAACCTAGCAGATTCTTTCCCAACAAGGGGGCAAGGATTTGTCTTGTATTGTCCATATGCACATATATGTCTGCTTTGCAACTAAATTGGGGCCCAAATGGGTTTATTGTGTGAATTTTAATAATGATTTCTCGGGTGGAGACCTTTCAGTACAGGATTGATCCATTATATCGCAGGCGGAGTAGTGTACACAATTTTTGTATTGGAGAGCAGTAGATTTTTAAAAGGATTGTCCCATGTTTTATTTTATCCTCGATTCAGGAAGGGCATAACAACTCGATCGGTGGGTCCTGATTGCTGGGACCACCCCCCAGGTTCGACCCCCCCACCTATACGTACCCTCTTTATGAAACAACTGTTTGTCAGCTCTGCATTATTGCAGTTTGCCTCACTAATGTGATATATGTGAGCTGTAACCTACCACATTTTTAGGGACCTCCTATGTAGGGACACCGCTGTCCCATCATTCCATAACATCTCCGTGAATTCACAAAGAAAGGTGTGGGCCTGCCCAATATGCACCGGTTTGTTTTTATAGACACAAAATACCACAATTTATACAAAAGGAAAGCTGTCAAGACAACCAATACTATAACAAATATCAACTTTTTTACACATTGCACTTTTTTTGGACATCCTCCCCGAAACTAAGCAACATCCCCGGGGTGATGTAAGCGCACAACTCTTCGATCCCATTTCCCCCCCTGGCTTTGAATGTGTAACAAGTACACAAACAGGACTCAATGGGAGGAGAAGTGTCAAGTCACCCAAGAAAACCACCCTGCTACAACAAAGCGTTCTGGTGTTGAAAAGAATATACAATAAAGCTCCCAAAGGGAATCAGTACATAAAGTACATGGTAACACACAGCATAGTAAACTTGGAGTACGGAGAAAACGAAGGTTCCTGCCCTACATGACAAAGAAATAAGGCCCTGTGTATTCAACACCGTGTATCAGCTCCCCTGATGAAGTCACCTTAGGTGACGGAACGCTTGGTGCATCACGACCCCCTGTCTGTCCCCTCTGGTGTTTGTTGGCTAAAACTACCATTATTTTGATATAAACGGGTGGATACACCGTGCTTAATTTCTATGATCTTTGTGATGGTAGGAAAAGTTTACTATGCTGTTGTGTTACCATGCCCTTATGTAAGCTATCCCTTTGGGAGCTCTTATTGTATATTCACTCAACACAATAATATTGTTGTATCCAGGGTGGTTTTTTCTGGGATGAACTTGGACACTTTCTCCCATCCCATTGATTCCTGTTTTGTGACTTGTTTACCAAGTTTTAAAGTTTTTTAAATTGTTCATGTTTGTTCAAAAAATTGCCAATATGTGAAAATAAGTTTTGAATTTTTTTTTATAGTTTGGTCGTCTTTACAACGCTTTCTTCTTGTATGGCATTGAATACATTCATCCGTGTCAGTAGTTTATCTCGGGGCTTCGGGCAATGTGGCCGTCCCTCGCGTATTCATGTGGAAAAGAAATCTACTAAGTGAGGGCAGATTTGTTAGTTTTGGTGTATTTTCTCTTTCTCCTAGAACTTTTGCGTTCCCAAAACCTCTCATCCATTTTCCGTAATCAAGTGTGCTTCTTCCTTTCCATTGTTATGTCTTTTCTCTTTCGATCGTCTTTTTCCCCCTTTTTTTCCTCATGCCTGCCTTCCTTCACTGTCCCGTTGTGTTGACACTGGTGCTGCCATGGGGAAGTACCTTGTGTACTGGGTGGACTGGAGCCAGAACCCAGAGAAGCGACTCTTGTACTCTTGTGCTCAGCACTAGAGAAACACTAGTTCCTTCTGGACGTGGAGAGTCCACCGGCCGGAACGTCTATGTTTTTACCTGGAGTTTTCAATCGTGTCACTTACATGGTGTAATCATATCATTTCCTGTGCTTATGGTTTAGCATTACAGCCTTGCAGCCTGGGGACCTGGGTTTCATCAGAGTCAAATCTGCAAGAGTTTGTATGTTCCTTTCAGTGTTTGCCGGGGGTTTCCTCCATTTTCCGTCCATCCTCCACACTCCCAAAACTACTGGTAGGTTGATTAGATAGTGAGCCCCTTTGGGAACGGGACCGAACATCAAAACTCGTTTTATATTTGACAACCATGAAGAGGCGCAGCTGCAGCCTTACCAATGGTGAGGCAGGGGGTGTGTCTTAAGACTACCATCGACGCCTGTAGCACTGCACTAAACCATAGTCCCTGATTACATCTCTGCTCTTATGGTGCTTGGCTACCCATCCGTCATACTTCATGAAAAAAATAGTTAGTGTCCACTAGGTTGAGTATGAGTTGTTGACGAATAAAAGTGGGGCGGTGAGTTGCCATGCCTTTAGGGACGACTTGCATATAGCTTACATGGACACAGCATCGCTCCTGCTCAGCTGTTGTCAGAGCTTGAGAAAGCTGTTTGCACGCGAAACTGCCCGTCCGCCTTTGCGAGGAAGCTCCCTCATTCTGCTCCTGCACCTCTACAACAATATAAAGAAAGCATTTTTTCATCATTCCGTGAGTGGATTTCCTCTTTTGGTTTTGCCGTATCAGTCGCTTTATTTGCCTTTCTATTTTACTTTTTGCAGACTTCCTGACGGTATTTTTCATTATATTTCATTCTCACCTTGTGAATATGCCCGTGGAAAAGAGAAAATCCCCGGCTTTTTCTGATGAAGTGAATATAAGAAATGTAGAATACTAAGGTACAGGACTTGCCTGCGGCTGCCCCACCCTTGTCTGTCCGCTGAGACTCTGGATGTATTCGCTCACCCCTGTGTTTTCTCTCAGCTTTGCAGGAACAACGACTTCTACAGAGTCATAAGTGAATACTGTTCTCCATAAGAAGGGCCTGGCCTGTTTTTAATGAGTATGCAGGTCAAGTATGGGCAGCCGGCCATATACTTCTCCCTGTTATCTTTCTTCTGATGTTATTATTTATCCATGGCCATCCCCAGGCATCCCAGGTGAATGACCCTACTATCATGGAAGGAGGTGTGAACAGCCCACAGGCGCTCCGGGTTCCTGCCTTCTCTGACATGGGACAACTCTTAGGTGGTGTTTTTTCCGAGTTTGTCTAGGTGCAAAGTTTTGCTGCCAAATTCTCTTTTACAGCCTGGTCCCAGTCCTGCTACGTCCCCTCGTCAACAAACATGCAAACATTGCCCTAACCTTCATGGCCACATTGTTGTCCCATGAAAGCCCTTAAATTGTGCTTGTTTATTCCACGTTTTGTGCTGTGGCAATAGCATTCTCTAATTTTGTAAGGTCAGTTAACACATTTATTTATGCCCAGATCTAGTTGGTCCCTCTCGTCCTAAATGTTGTCAGTGATCTTTCATGATTCGTTGCAGTGATTTCTTTCCTTGGACAGGTCCGATAGGTCGTTGGTCCAGAAGCAATGGAAAAATTCTGTGAGACATTGTGGTTGAACCAGACAATGTGAGTTTCTGTAAATGCATTACTTACAGTAATAGTAGAGTTTCTGTTTGCTTGTAAGTTATTGAGTTTTCCATACTGATGAATTCTTTGCATTTGTAGGATCTAACCGAATCTTTGTCATTAAGTTTACTGGGTACATGTGTGCTAGCGTTACAACGGACGCAAGTGCCCAGGTGCGGGCCTTGTGCATCTATTGACATGCATTGATGGTAAACAGAACTTGGTGTCTTGCAGTGTGCACTTGTGACTGCACCTCAACTGGACACTAATTTCAACCTGTTTTTGTCATGATTGAAGCACTCGCAGATGCTTGGCTAGGTACAGAGACACGATCTTATTAAGCTGCCATATCCCTCACATACCTTTGTTCCGGCTTACAATGCCACATAAATTATTTCCAATTAAATTAGTCCCAAGAAGCGGAAATCGTCAAACTCTCTACTTTATATTGATATACTGTGTTTGCTACTCTGCTTTTGACTGGGCATCATTGCACCAATACACAGGACCTCTTGACACATGGGTTCTAATGTGGGCTTGTTTAGCTTTACCCATACACTGGTATATACAGAAATGTAAAAATTCACAAAACTTCGGAGGGTACTTAAAACGGTTATTGTTGTTTTTTTTTTTTGTTTTTTTTAATATTGTGTATAGAGATGGGTTCATAATGTTGGAACGTACTGCAATTCACTGCCTGTGTACATTTTGCAACTTTGCATTGTTATTTTTCTTCCCATATCCATTATGTTAGTCCCTGCTTGGAAACTAGTAAGCAGAAAGCATGGGATTTTTCACGCAAGGAATAGTGTTTAAAAGGAAGTGACAGCGTTACAGTAGTGCCGTCTCTCATATGCATATTCCTTTATATCACAGCTAATTCATTGAATTATACTGGGAGGAGCAGAGGGGGTTGTGGTCATTATTGTATTCCCTGAGAACCTGGAGGCACACTCCTCCTTTCATAATAATAAAACCCTGGCACCCTATTTGATGCAAAACACAGAATTTCTCCTCATCATACTTGCTACTTTTTCTACTGCCTGTCGCCGCCAATCATCATAATCATCATCCTCTCCCACACCTTGCATCCGTGTTCCGAAAAGGTTATAGTACGACAGAAACATTACATTAATTTGTATTGTCCATACTTTGTATAACCAGTAACATTCTGTGTTTTTTGCATCATCAAAGCATGGCCAAGTATATTATTATTATTATATTATTCTTACAAAACGGACCGTATCCTTAAACTTGAGCACCGCTCAAGTAGGATGTGCAGTCCTTTTGCTATGCTTCTCGCTTCAGGCCCTGCACTAGGTATAGTTCACTGAAGCTGCTGTGCGAGTGTCCTCTAAAGCAACGCAGGGGATTCTTAAAGTTAATCCTGTCAGCCCTCCACCCATTTGAAGGCACTGGTAGGGTTATCATGCTTACTGGCCTATAAGGCTGAAAAGTTTGCAATTCCCCTCACTCACAAAAAAAAATTAGGAATTTACAAATTCCCCCACTCTCATTCCAGTTGGGTGTGATTTTGAGGCATAAACTATAATCCGGTGCAGGTTACAGCTGAATTGTATGCATACAGGGCCCAGCATTCCCATGACCTGGCAAATATTCCAGCACACATGCAGCCAGTTTTAAAAAATAAAATTCCCCCCATTGTGTTGGTCCTTGTTTTCAGACAGCACAAACCGAATGTGAAAAGTCTAAGGCGACCTTCATTATGCTTGCCACAAATCCTAAATGTCCTGTCAACGTTCTACAGTGATTTTCCTTATGATCTAGTATACCATGGGTCAGTCGTTTTCTCTGTCGTAATTGTAGTAATCGCTTGTTAGTAACTGATCTTGCCGCTGCTGAAACCAGCTTATACGTTCTCTGTAGAATGTGATCGTCTACTTGCTTTCCATGCTTGTTTCAAGAGTGACTGTACAGAGAAGTGTACAGGGTAATTTTGATTATCATCCGCACGTCAACTGAACGATAACACTGCCTTTAGAATATTTAACAGATACGCTTTTGATTTTGCTAGGGTAGTACTCATCCCACCCAGCCAACCCAGTAAGGAGGAAATGTCTAAAAGATCTAGCTACACTCAATACTTAACATATTTTCCTATACTCGCAGTACATTTTGGTGGGGAAGCCTTCTCTAACAGCTCTACTTTTAATGTGCTCACCCGGCACCTCTCACAGCAAGGTCCGTAAAATTCTACACGTTTTCTCATTACCACAAAGATTTTGAACAAAACAATTTAGATGCAGCTGAACTTCGACTTTCAGCTTAATTCATAGATTGCACAAAAATGATTGCAAAAAATAATTACTAAACTCATAGTGGGTTATTTATCTTAGATGGGGCTACTTGTGGACGGTTTTTATGTCTGTTTTTGGAGCTCCGCTGCCCATGAGAATTTATTAGCGGCTGTGGGCCTTAATAAATGTTTAATTTTTCCTCTAATTGCTTGTGTAGATTTTTAATTTTTTTTTTTTTTTTCTTTCCCCAAAGTCTCGATCATAACATCCCAAGAACATACACCCAGGGATGAGTAACTATAAGACTTTTTTGGGAGGGAGGGGGGACTTTTTGCAAAAGTCGCCAATACGATCTTCGCTTTGCGTGCATTAGTTCTATTTTTAATGCAGAAAATGAAATTTTTACGCGGTCCATAGGCGTTGTGGATCGTTATCCGGATATTGGTCCCTCACACGTTGGTGTGAAAAGGCCTAATTTTGTAGCATGTCATGAATGGGGTTTTTTCTATTAGGAGGATCTCAGGGGAGGGACGCAGCTTAAAGGGAACCTGTCCGCGTCAATTTTGTCTAAGAAACACTAAACAGCAATTTTGGTCAAAGCAGTGAAAACCTTCCCAGATTTTTTCTTTCTTGATTCCATTGTTGATGGTACAACCTGAAAATCAAATTTTCAGTGCTATGTAAATTGGATGTATAAAGTCAAGAAGATGAGAGTTTAACAGTCTGAAGTCAAGGGGTGGGATATCTGAACTCCTCCTCTGTGATGAAATCTGGTTAGTCATGTCTCTGGATGTCTGACCATCAATTACAGTGATGGGGGCTTTCTGAGAAAGAGGAGCTTGACTTCAGTGTTAAACTCTCCTCTCCTTGACTTTGTACAACGCATAGACATCTCGCTTTTAAAGTATTTTCCGGATGATTGCCACCACACTGGGTCATGAAAGACACGTGATCTGGAAGGTATTCAGCTGCTTTATAACATTCTATTAGTGGGTTATTAGTCAATTTCTGCTGACCGCCGGCCTTTAAGGATGCTTGTTTCCCTGCATCCACTTTAATGTGGTCTGACCATCAAAAGAAGCTAAAATCTGGATTTATTTTCTTTATATAACTATAACTTGATATGAGTTTATAAACAGGTAAATTGTCATGTCCAATAATTTATGGCGGAACCTAACGATATTCAGTTGTCTGCTTTATTACAGGAGCCTAACGCAAATATTATTGAATAAACATTGACTAGAATATCGTATACCTGCCTTTTTTCAATTTTGATAATCTTACCAATGCAGCCTCAGATGCATACATGCATATAGTACTTTTTTTTTTCTTTGCTCTTTTCTGTGGTTTTCCTTCGGTTATTAACATATTTCCTTATGTTTATTTTCCCCATATCATAGATAAGGACCAGCGAAGTCTAGATATGTCCCAGCAAATCCATGTTGAGCTTCTACTAGGAAGAACGTGGCCCATTGTTTCTGTATTCTCTCAGTATCTAGAGGTAAAGCTGGCGAGTGCTGACGGATACAGTGCAGACAATAAACGTGCACTATAATGTCATATTATGTATGTCTATAGCAGCATTGCACTGCACTTTAACCTGCACTGTGGATGTATTCTGCGAAAAAATGTCAATTTATTTATCACAATTATCTGTTTTTATTGCATAGAAAGAAATCCCGGCAAAGTCAGTATATAAAACATTGCAGATGTTTGGGTACATATGGTCAAAGTCATCTTAGGGCTGAATGAAATCAAATTGTCTATATCGGCCATCTTGTTTAGGAGCACCTCCTTCATGGCCGGTTTGTAAGGAGTGTAGCCCAATGTATGTGCAAAAAAATCTAACATATTTGTATGCCCTTTATGCTACCTTCCCACGTCCGTTGGATCCCGCCTCCCTCTCACTGTGCCGTCCCACTTCCGCCACGTCTGTGCGCCTTCTTATTGTGTTCTCGTCTTCTCCACCCCGTCCCTCTCCATAGGAAGTAATGTGCAACGGCGCGTATATGGGAAAGATGGACATGTCCTAGCTTTCCCCGGGTACGGAGCGGTATCGGTGCCCCGCCGTGTGCTGCACCGTACCGCTCCCGGTACAGGGCCGTGAGCCCATAGAAGTGTTGGGGGACGTATATATAGCCCACATATACTCGGCCGTATATTGTCCTCCATACTGTAGTGTGGAATGTACCTTAGACTTTTGGTAAACTTTTAGCTAGCTTTAAGTTTTAGGCTTATTCACATTGTGCTTGCACTAATCCATACGTACGTGAGTCCCTTAGTCGTGAATGTTGCTGTCGTTCCTTTTATTCTTTGTTTGCACATCGACTTGGAAGCTACATAAAGTTTGTTGCAAATGCACCTTTTTTCATACATTGTTGGATGTTTGCTTTATGTCCGCATGTAAACTTGATATAAACCAATCCAACAGTGACCTTAACTAAAGCCCTTAATGGGCTTGTCCCTTGTTTTAATGTTGTCCTCTATCCACTGATAGGGGTATAACAAGAGATGGTTAGGGTCCATTCCTGCTGTGGGTTAGAGCAATATTCATTCATTAAGTAAGGGAGTGGTGGAACTGCACAGCACACCCTATCTCCGGCACTTCTGTAGTCCTAGGGTAGTTTCTGACTCATTTTTATATGTTTTTTTTAATTTTTTTTTCCACAGCAACAAAATAACAGAGTTATGAACAAAGACCAGTGTACAAACGTCTTAGAATTCAGTTCATCCGCACTGTTAATGTATGCCGACCTTATTACTATGATGAAGACGGTCCTTGTTCAGTATTGTGGAATTTTCTATACTCTAAATTTTGGGGCAAGGGGAGAATACCAGTTTTCTCAGTGTTATGGATACCAAAGTATGTGAGAAGAAGCCTTGTACAGTAGTAGAATGGTGTATTCACTAGAATACTTCTGTTAAGGCCGGATCAGGCCACATTTCACATCCTGATTTATGGATATGTACATCGTGTCAATAGAACTTGTAATGGCACACAGGCTTCCTTTTTGCTTCGTCCGCACAGTATACTTTTGCATCCGCAGGAACCATTGGATGAAAAAAAAAATGTAGCAGTTCGTTTTTAAAATTCTATTCGGCTTGTAGAGTGCGCATATGCCTTGCCAGCGGAGGCCACTAGAGGTATGGGACCCTGCAACTGTATGGTAAATCCACTCCCCGTCCGCTGAGCGTACCATATGGGAGGTACCCAGTGATGCTGCTGTCCATATAGGGACAGTTAAAGGGGTATTCTATGGTCTGGGCATTCGTTTCATTATTCTGCCATATATATATAATACAGTATCTACAATTAGATGTTATTAAAAAGTTTTACTGTGTGAAGATAATGTCTCATAATCTATCAATGGTCCCAAGAAACAAGAACTGTGCCTTGGATACGCCACTCTGCTGCATTGATTGCACAAATAACCCAAGTTTATGTATATGGAAAGTCCGGATTACTGAATGTCCTGCACCTCCTGTGGTAATAACAGCTGAATCCAAGTGGACAGGCAGGACTTATGCGCATGTCTGACCACCAGAGTGTGGGGTGGTCGTATCCAAGAAGCCCTCTCGTTTTTCTAAGGGACAGCTACATTTATGAGAAATTTTCTTCACACAGGAAAATTTTTTTTAAATAACTCCCATTGACGAAGTTTACATAGATGGCAAATGAATTAAAGTTAAATGTGGAATGCCCAATGGGAAGACCTCCTTTCTCACTTGGAGAATACACCTCCTCGCACATCCGCACCAGCGCATCACTTCCGTATCCAATGTTTACTCCTGCTTTAGTGGAGGAGCCGAACCTGACAACATATCCCACTGTTAGTTAGTCCTCTGTTTGTACGGACATGCCCATGCCCCATGCCTTCTCATGGAGGGAGATATGTTGTGTGAACCTAGCCTAATAATCTGATGGAGACACAGCATTGTAATATACGTGGTGAAAAAGAAACCCGAAATGTCCCTTGTCTTACAAAACCAATCCTCACATTTCATCTGTGTACTCTGGTAAAATGCAAGACATTTAAAAAACTTGCCAAAATAGAAGAGTCCGTTAAGTACTTTATATTTTGTGTTCACTTGTGTACATCCATAAAAGGACTGTGTGCAATTATTGTCACCCGCAGCTCCAGCTCAGTCTGGTAAACTCTAAGCCCCTGCAGCCCCACTGCCAGGTCACTGATGCATATGGCGGCGTTCAGCTCCTGGTGGAGGATCTGCAGACGCCACTCATGCTCCGGACCTCCGCAAATCACTCCCTCGCATGCTTCCGCCGCCAAGGCAGCTTACAGCAGCGACGAGCACGAGATGCCGTGTGTGAGTGCAGCCTCTCAGCTCACACTGACTAAACACCCCGCTCAGCAGCAGGGACTCCAACGTACTTTGACGCATGGCAATTATTTTGGGGAGTAATGGCGCCTCACCATGCGTCTATGACGCTTGGTGAGGCGTTAATGCGACCTCTGCCGGAGAGTGTATATATATATATATATATCTCTCTCCTAAGAAACCGTTCTCCTCTGTATATATATATATATATATCTCTCTCCTAAGAAACCGTTCTCCTCTTCAGCTAACAACACCCGCAGCTCCAGCTCAGTCTGGTAAACTCTAAGCCCCTGCAGCCTTTTTTAGCTGAAGAGGAGTGAAACGGTTTCTTAGGAGAGAGATAATACTATATATACTACACTCCCGGCAGAGGTCGTCATTAAACCCTCACAAGCTCGTAGAGCATGGCGATGCAGCCATTACTCCCCAAAATCATTGCATGCTCAAAGTACGTTGAGTCCTCTGCTGACGGGGTTTAGTCAGTGTGAGCTATATGCGCACTCCCCCGGATCTCGTGTCTCGTCGCTGCTGTCGCTCCTTGGCGGCGGAATCATGGCTATGGAGTGATTTCGGAGGTCGAGCATGAAGTGCTTCTGCAGATCCTCCACCAGGCCTAGAACGCCGCCATATGACATCAGTGCCCACCCGCAGCTCCAGCTCAGTCTGGTAAACTCTAAGCCCCTGCAGCCCCACTGCCAGGTCACTGATGCATATGGCGGCGTTCAGCTCCTGGTGGAGGATCTGCAGACGCCACTCATGCTCCGGACCTCCGCAAATCACTCCCTCGCATGCTTCCGCCGCCAAGGCAGCTTACAGCAGCGACGAGCACGAGATGCCGTGTGTGAGTGCAGCCTCTCAGCTCACACTGACTAAACACCCCGCTCAGCAGCAGGGACTCCAACGTACTTTGACGCATGGCAATTATTTTGGGGAGTAATGGCGCCTCACCATGCGTCTATGACGCTTGGTGAGGCGTTAATGCGACCTCTGCCGGAGAGTGTATATATATATATATATATCTCTCTCCTAAGAAACCGTTCTCCTCTCCATAACTGAGCATGATCTTGCTTTGCAGTGCACTATAGCGAGGAAATTGCAGATCCTGCAGCAGTATACAGTCCGACATACATGCGTAGGGTTTTGTAGCTGAGAAATTTATCAATGCTTCATCGCAATCTGCACATAACACGTGGCCATTTTTAGGCAGATTTGCTGCAAAATCTGCATCAGGAGGAATACTGGACAATGGTGAGAATCGCCATAAAGTGCCGTATTTTTTGGACTATAAGGCACACCATCAATAAATCCCTGCTAAAACATCTAGGTTCAAGGCAGCTGTTGTCTGTAAGTATGGTTAATATATAAGGCACACTGGACTATAAGGCGTATCTTTAATTTCTGAGAAAATCAAAGGATTTTTTTGTGCGCCTTATAGTTCGAAAAATACGGTAATGAAAGCGGCAGCAGCAGCGACCCTTCACCACCACAGCTCCATTGCTTCCCATGGGTCTTTTATTGTGCTGTAAGACTGGTGCCGTGTTATAACTAGTGACCACAAAAGCCATTCGATGGCATCAGTGCCCATTTGCTTTCGGGCCTGTTCACTGTTGTGGAGGCTTATTTTATGTTTACTGTTAAACTAGCAGATTCTTTCCCAAACAATGGGGCAGGATTTGTATGTATTGTCCATATGCACAATATATGTCTGCTTTGCAACTAAATTGGCCCTAAATGGGTTTATTGTTGAAATTTGATAATGATGAGCTACCGTTAAGGTACAGGATTGGTCATTAGTATCAGAAGGGCGGAGTATGTGACACATATTTGTTATTGGAGAGCAGTAGATTTAAAGGGATTGTCCCATGTTTTATTTTTATCCTCTATTAACAGGATAGGGCATAACAATCGGATCGGTGGGGGTCTGATTGCTGGGACCCCCCACAAGGGTCGACCCCCCCAGCCGAATACTACACTGCTTTATTAAAACTTGTGCAATCTGCATTAGTGCAGTTTGCCTCACTAATGTGATATAATGTGAGCTGTACCTACCACATTATGTAGGGACCTCCTATGTAGGTAACACCGCTGTCCCATCATTACATAACATCATCCGTGAATTCACAAAAGAAGGGTGTGGGCCCTGCACAGCCAATATGCACCGGTTGTTTTATAGACACAAAAATACCAACAATTGTATACAAGAAGAAAGCGTGTCAAGACACACAAAAATACCAACAATTGTATACAAGAAGAAAGCGTGTCAAGACAACCAAACTATAAACAAAATATCAAACTTTATTTACACATATGCAATTTTTTTTTGACCAATTTAAAAACACTTAAAATGTGTAACAAGTACACAAACAGGACTCAATGGGATGAGAAAGTGTCCAAGTCATCCCAAGAAAACACAAAAATACCAACAATTGTATACAAGAAGAAAGCGTGTCAAGACACATATGCAATTTTTTTTTGACCAATTTAAAAACACTTAAAACGTGTAACAAGTACACAAACAGGACTCAATGGGATGAGAAAGTGTCCAAGTCATCCCAAGAAAACCACCCTGGCTACAACAAATCTTATCTGGTGTTGATGAATATACAATAAGAGCTCCCAAAGGGAATCAGCTACATAAAGTACATGGTAACACAACAGCATAGTAAACTTTTCCTACATAACAATGATCATAAGAAATAAGGCACTGTGTATCACCCGTGTATCACTCCCCTGATGAAGTCACCTTAGGTGACGGAACGCGTGGGGCATCACGACCCCCTGGCTATCTCTGGTGTTGTTTGGTAAACTACCATGATTTTGTATGATAAACGCGAGTGAGGATACCAGTGCCTTATTTTTATGATCATTGTATGTAGGAAAAGTTTCTTGCTGTTGTGGTACCATGCACCTTATGTAGCTGATTCCCTTGGGAGCTCTTATTGATATTCATCAACACAGATAAGATTGTTGTAGCCAGGGTGGTTTTCTTGGGATGACTTGGACACTTTTCATCCCATGAGTCTGTTTGTGTACTTGTTACACGTTTAAGTGTTTTTAAAATGGTCAGTGTTTGTCAAAAAAATTGATTCTGTGTAAATAAAGTTTGATATTTTGTTTATAGTTTGGTTGTCTTGACACGCTTTCTTCTTGTATACAATTGATAACATCATCCGTGGTCAGTAGTTCTCTAGGGCTCGGGCAATGTGGCCGTCCTCGTATTCATGTGAAAAGAAATCTACTAAGTGAGGGCAGATTTGTTAGTAGTGGTGTATTTTCTCCATAGACTTGCGTTCCCTATAATCCAGTGTCAGTGTACAGGGAGGGGAGGGGATAAGCTGTGACATCATCTATTGTCAGTGGTGAAGTAATGATGGGTCAGTGTTATCTATATAGAGGTCATTGTACATGGAGGAGGAGGAGATAAGCTGTGACATCATCTATTGTCAGTAGTGATGTAATGATGAGTCAGTGTTATCTATATAGAGGTCATTGTACAGGGAGGAGGAGGTGATAAGCTGTGACATCATCTATTGTCAGTAGTGATGTAATGATGGGTCAGTGTTATCTATATAGACAGGTCATCTGTACAGGGAGGGGGGGAATCAGCTCGTGACATATCTTATTGTCAGTAGTGATGTAATGGTGTTCCAGTGTTTCTATAGGGCATTGTACAGGGAGGGGAGGAGTAAGCGTGTGACACCATCTATTGTCTAAGTAGTGATGTAATGATGGTCGTGTTATCTATATAGAGGTCATTGTACAGGGAGGGGGAGAGATAAGCTGTGACTCATCTTTCAGTAGTGATGTATGATGGTCAGTGTTATCTATATAGAGGATTGTACAGTGGAGGAGGAATCCTGTGACAATCATCAATTGTCAGTATTTTAAGTGTATGGGTCCAGTGTTATCTATATAGAGGTCATTGTACAGGGAGGGGGAGGAGATAAGCTGTGACATCATCATTGTTCAGTATGTGATTGTATGTGTCAGGTGTTATCTATATAGAGGTCATGGTTAAGAGGGGGGGGAGATGCAGCGTGACATCATCTATATGTCAGTAGTGAATTGGTAATGATGGGTCAGTGTTATCTATATAGAGGACATTGTACAGTGAGAAGGAGGTGATAAGCTGTGACATCATCTATTGTCAGTAGTGATGTAATGATGGGTCAGTGTTATCTATATAGAGGTCACTGTACAGGGAGGGGGAGAGAATAAGCTGTGACATCATCTATTGTCAGTAGTGATGTAATGATGGGTCAGTGTTATCTATATAGAGGAGATTGTACACGGAGGGGGAGGAGATAAGCTGTGACATCATCTATTGTCAGTAGTGATGTAATGATAGGTCAGTGTTATCTATATAGAGGACATTGTACAGGGAGGAGGAGGAGATAAGCTGTGACATCATCTGTGGTCAGTAGTGATGTAATGATGGGTCAGTGTTATCTATATAGAGGTCATTGTACAGGGAGGGGGGGATAAGCTGTGACATTATCTATTGTCAGTAGTGATGTAATGGTGGTTCAGTGTTATCTATATAGAGGTCATTGTACAGGGAGGGGGAGGAGATGACGCTGTGACACATCTATTTTTAGAGTGATGTATGCTGGGTCCGTGTTAATCTTATAGAGGCAGTGTTCAAGGAGGGAGGAAATGAGCTGTGACCTCACCATTGTCAGGAGTGTGTAATGATGGGTCAGTGTAATCTATATGAGGTCATTTAGCAGGAGGGTGGGAGAGATAACTGTGACATCATCTTATGTCAGTAGTGAATGTAATGATGGGTCCGTGGTTATCTATATAGAGGTCATGTACAGGGAGGGGAGGAGATAAGCTGTTGACCCATCTATGCAGTAGTGATGTAATGATGGGTCAGTGTTATCTATCATAGAGTCATTGTACAGGGGGAGTAGGAGATAAGCGGTGACATCATCTATTTGTCGTAGTGATGTAATTATGGGTAAGTGTTATCTATATAGAACACTTGTACTAGGGAGGGAGGAAGACAGCTGTGACATCATCTATTGTCCGTTGATTAATGATTGGTCAGTGTTTACTATATAGAGGTCATTGTACAGGGAGGGGGGAGATAAGCTGTGACATCATCATCTATTGTCAGTAGTGATGTAATAATGGTCAGTGTTATCTATATAGAGGGCATTGTACAGGAGGGGGAGGAGATAGATAAGCCGTGACATCATATTGTCAGAGTGATTAATGATGTGGTCCGTTTTATATAGAGGTCATTGACAGGGAGGGGAGGAGATAAGCTGTGACTATCTATGTCGGAGTGATGGGATGATGGGTCGTGTTATCTATAAGGTGTACAGTGGTGTACAGGGAGTGAGGAGGAGATAAGCTGTGACATCATCTATGTCAGTAGTGATGTAATGGATGGTCAGTGTTATCTATATAGAGGTCACTGTACGGGAGGGGGAGAGAATAACTGTGACACTCATCTATATCAGTAGTGATGTAATGATGGTATCAGTGTTATCTATATGAGGTCATTGTACGAGGAAGGGGGAGGGGATAGCTGTAATCATCTATTCAGTAGTGATGTAATGATTGGTCTTGTTTATCTATTAGAGGTCATTGTACAGGGAGGAGGAGGATAAGCTGTGACATCATCTATTGTCAGTAGTGATGTTAAATGATGGTCAGTGTTTTTCTTATAGAGGTCATTGTAACAGGGAGGGGGAGGAGTAAGCTGTGAACATCATCTATTATCAGTAGTGATGTAAGTGATGGGTCAGTGTTATCTATATGAGGTCATTGTACAGGAGGGGAGAGATACGCTGTGACATCATCCCGTATTTGTCACCAATTAAACATGTTGTGACACATCGAGACATTTAATGAGACAGTCCATTGACAGAATGCCATGCTCCTCTATTTAAGTCAATTAAAAATATCTAATAATACAGTAAGAGCAACTGGTTTATTAGGAGGCCGACGCCTGGTTTTTTGTCCATCAGACCATAAAAATAATAAACACATCAAGGGTGCATCTGTAAACTGGGGTCACAAGTCCGTGACTTTGTTTATGGCGGGGGTCATGGACATTGTATATGTAATGGTGACACCACATATTAACCGTATAAGGAAAAGCAATTGAGCACACCAGGGCTCATCCCGAGGATCACTGTTGCTGCTGATGGGACAAGGGCGTTCTATTTTCCAGGCCTTTTACGTCTTGTAAGTTGACACAAATCTCCTCCCCCCGTAAGAAATGATAACTGAATAATAAATAATAAAGTCGCCTCAGACGAGGCTCCATCGAGAACAGGACTGGCCTGGAAGAGCAGCATTACATATAGGAAACCATTAGTACTTACAAAAAGGTATCATCTCATAAGCGAAATTTAGAGAATTTTCCTGTATTCTGGCTGCATTATCTTATTGCTGACTGATAGACAGGGCCGGATTATAGCGGGGCTCCCGGGGCCTATCCTCGGGGCCCCCACCATCTTGCCCCCCCAGGGGCCCCACCAGATCTCGCGCCCCCGGGCCCCTGACTCCTCACCTCGCCACCTTTCCTGCCCGTCCGCCACGACCGGCACAGGTGACCGCCTCCCCTGCATATCCCCCTGCCATGGCCAGCCTTCGCCCCCCGGCAAAGGTTCCGCCTCCCTGCCCGCCCCGATCCCGCTCATGGCTTAAACCCTCCCCCCGCCCGCATCGTAATCCCGCTCTGAGCTCCCTCCTCCCCTGCCCGAACAAACGGGCCGTCCTTCGCTTCCCCACACCCGCCGAACAGCGGCCGTCCTCCGCTCCCCAACCCGCCTGAAAGCCGACCGTCCTCTCGCTCCCACACCTCCCCGGCGGAACAATCGCCCGTCCTCCGCTCCCCCCCTCCTCCCACGCCCCGAACAAGCGGCCGTGCTCCGCTCCCCAACCCCCGACCGCCGAAAGCGGCCGTCCTCCTCTGACCCCCCTCCCCCCCACTGGCGGAACAAGCGGCTCTCTGCCGCTCCAATTCCCCCCCCCGGCGGAACTAGCGGCCGTCCTCCCCGCCAGAATCAGGTTCCGCCCTCCGCTACTAACGCCCCCCCCACCCGAAACAAGCGCCGTCCTCCGCCCCCCCCCTCTGGAACAAGCGCCTCCTCCTCCCCGCCCCCTCTGGAACAGCGCCGTCCTCCGCCCCCCCCCCCCCTCTGGATCAAGCGGCGTGTCCTCCGCTTGAACCCCCCCCCACCGCCGTAACAGGCAGTCGCCCTCCCCCCCCGCCTCTCGCCCCCCCCCCCCGGCCTGACATGTGATCCCCCTGTCCAAACCAGCAACCGACCGACCCCACGCCGAACAAGATCCACCCCAACACCCGCCTGACGCGACTGTTGGTCATCCAAAAAGGGTAAGTATACACTACATATGTATTTACTGTGTGTATATATGAATGTATATTCTGTTTATATACAGTGTATGTACACTGTATATACTGTTGTGTAATATGCATCTACTGTCTATATATTTATATACTGTTTATATATGCATCTACTTGTGTATATACTGTGTATATATGTTTAAACTGTGTATAGTGTATATATGCATCTACTGTCTATATATTTATATACACTGTGTATATATGCATTTACTGTCTATATATGTATATACTGTGTATATATGCCTTACTGTATTTATACACACATATATTTGTATAAGCATATATATACATATGCTTATACTATATGCTGTGGTATGTGGTATGTATGTATATGTTCTGTATACTGAATGTGTGTGTATTTTCCATATGTGTGTTGAAAATGCTGTATATACTGAACGTGTGTGTATTTGCTGTAGTGGTGTATCTTTGTTATATGCACATGTGTATAATGGGTCATGGTATACTGTATGTGTATATATATCTATATATATATTATATTATATATTGATATAATGTTTATGCCGTATTGTTTATTATATTACTGTATGTGTGTATATACTTTATGATTTTTGTTTTATTGTGTAAATGTATATGGGTCATAAATATGTGTGTATACTTGTATATATATGGGTGCAAGCATACGAGTTAGAACTTATGTGGTGTATATAAGTGTGTGTATATCACTGTATAAATGATGTATTGTATAACTGTGGGACTGGATGTCTTGGTGCGGGCTGAGGTGTTTGTTAAATGGGACTGGCTATCTGGTAGAGAGAAGGTAGATACAGATGTTGTTACTGGGGATGAAGGCTCTGTATGTTAGCTGTGTTTGACTGGGGATGAGGCTGCTGTAATGTACGCTGTGTTTACTGGGAGGAGGCGGCTGGTATGTAGCTGTGTTCCTGGGGATGAAGCAGCTGTATGTAGCGGTGTTACTGCGGATGAAGCAGCTGTATGTAGCGGTGTTACTGGGGGCAAGGCGGCTGTTTTAGCTGTGTTTACTGGGGATAGCAGGCCTGTATGTAGCTGTGATCTGGGGGCGAGGCGGCTTTGGATGTGCTGTGTTACCGGGGATGAGGCGGCTGTATGTAGCTGTTTTATGGGGGGCGGGCGGCTGTATGTTAGCTGTGTTACTGGGGTGAGGCGGCCGTATGTAGCCTGGTGTTTTTACACGGGATGAGCAGCTGTAATGTATCGTGTGTTACTGGGGGCAAGGCGGCTGTATGTAGCTGTGTTTACTGGGGATGAGGCGGCTGTATTGTAGCTTGTTACTGGGGTGAGGCGCTGTAATGTAGCTGTGTTACTGGGGTGAGGCGGCTGTATGTAGCTGTGTTTACGCGGGTGTAGGCGCTGTATGTAGCTGTGTTACTGGGGGAGGCGGCTTGTAGGTAGCTGTGTTACTGGGGTGAGGCACGGTATGTACTGTGTTACTGGGGGAGCGGCTGTACGTAGCATGTGTTACTGGGGATGAGGCACTGTACTGTACGTGTTACTGGGTGGCGGCTGTATGTAGCGTGTTCCTGGGGTGAGCGGCTGTATAGCTGTGTTACTGGGGGTGAGGCAGCTGTGTAGGCTGTGTTACTGGGCGAGCCTTGTATGTAGCTGTTTTTTACTGGAGAGGCGGCTGTATGTGCTGTGTTACTGGGGGCGAGGCGTGTATGTAGCTGTGTTACTGGGGATAGGTGATGTATGTAGCTGTTGTTACTGGGGATAAATGGCTGTATGTATCTTTGGTCTACTGGGGGTGAGTGGGTTGTTAGCGGTGTTACTGCGGGGGATATGGATAGTGAGCAGGAGGACGTGTATGCACGCTACACTCAGTGGGGGCCTCCACCGATTTTGCGCCCGGGGCCCCCACCAACCTTAACCGGCCCTGTGAATAGATAGTAGTGGCTGGTAATGTATCCTTGGTCTTTTCGATTGCCACGCCCACTGGCATACAGTGGGCAGTGTTATGCCCACTTATTACAATGTGCGATCTTTACATTGGTAATTGATATAGATTTTTTATCTAGACTAAAACTGTTCTTTACTTCAGTTGTAAAGGTGACTTTCTAATTCAGTGGCTTCGGACCTGGGACAAGAGCCCAAACCAAGACCAATGTAAATCTCCCCGTTTATTCCCACGCAGGCGCATATATCAAACACAAAATAATCATCAGGGGTGTTGTAAAGGAAGATAAAATACTGCAATGCTATTGGCCATCATGAATTTACCAGGACATACTCGAAAAGGTTAATAAATTGTGGATTGTTTTCTCTCAAAGTGCCTTGTTCACAGATTTTTTTATTATTCCCAGCTCAAAATTTACAGAAATGGCTCCTAAGCTTCTTGGTAACCAAACAAGATAAAGGCAAGAAAAAACAGGCCGAGGACAACTATGTGTAATAAATGTCAAGGAGAAGCTGGCAGGCACGCAAACAGGTTACATAAAAAGGAAGTTTGGAATCATGACATTTGGCTGGACACTGCAGCATGACCCCCGGCTTAATACTAAAAGGCCCTTGATCTCCAAAATGGCATCTTGTAGAGGAATATATCTTCCGCTGCTGAATCGCCCGGCCTCCCCTCTACCATCTACTCGGGATCCCTAATACACGTACACCCGGGGAGTGCCCCATGGAGAACTACTTTCCACCCTATTCTTCTTCACCTGCCCGGCGTGGACAAGGCCTGTTCCACCTGGACCAAGCAACCATGACTAAGTAGGTGCTTAGGCCGTGCTAAAGCCAGCCACTCAGGTACCAGGGGAATCCAGCTGCCCAAAACCTTAGGTCAGTCCCTGGTTGGAGGCCGTTTGCTTCATAAGCACATTATTAAGTCCAACAAATCTGAAAACATGATAATAGAAGATTTATCAGAAATGTCTGAGAAAAACTGTATTGTTGCTCAGGGCAACGAATCACAGCTCAGCATTTACTGTTATTAACAACTGATGTGAAGATGGAATATAGAGGACATTGTACAGGGAGGAGGAGATAAGCTGTGACATCATCAATTGTCAGTAGTGATGTAATGAGGGGTCAGTGTTATCTATATAGAGGACATTGTACAGGGAGGGGGAGGAGATAAGCTGTGACATCATCTATTGTTAGTAGTGATGTAATGCTGGGTCAGTGTTATCTATATAGAGGTCATTGTTCAAGGAGGGGAGGGGATAAGCTGTGACATCATCTATTGTCAGTAGTGATGTAATGATGGGTCAGTGTTATCTATATAGAGGTCATTGTACATGGGGGAGTAGGAGATAAGCGGTGACATCATCTATTGTCAGTAGTGATGTAATGATGGGTAAGTGTTATCTATATAGAGCACATTGTACAGGGAGGGGAAGGAGATAAGCTGTGACATCATCTATTGTCAGTAGTGATGTAATGATGGGTCAGTGTTATCTATATAGAGGTCATTGTACAGGGAAGGGGGGAGATAAGCTGTGACATCATCTATTGTCAGTAGTGATGTAATGATGGGTCAGTGTTATCTATATAGAGGTCATTGTACAGGGAGGGGGAGGAGATGAGATAAGCCGTGACATCATCTATTGTCAGTAGTGATGTAATGATGGGTCCGTGTTATCTATATAGAGGTCATTGTACAGGGAGGGGAAGGAGATAAGCTGTGACATCATCTATTGTCGGTAGTGATGGGATGATGGGTCAGTGTTATCTATATAGAGGTCATTGTACAGGGAGGAGGAGGAGATAAGCTGTGACATCATCTATTGTCAGTAGTGATGTAATGATGGGTCAGTGTTATCTATATAGAGGTCATTGTACAGGGAGGGGGAGGAGATGGTGACCTTATGTGGTGGCCCCTCCCCGCATATTGTCAGTAGTGAATGTTGATGGTTCAGTGTTATCTATCTAGAGGTCATTGTATCATGGAGGGGGAGGAGATAAGCTGTGACATCATCTAGGTCAGTAGTGATGTATGATGGGGTCAGTGTTTATCTATAATGGGACATTTGTACAGGGAGGAGGAATAAGCGTGACATATCAATTGTCATTAGTGATGTAATGAGGGGTCGTGTTATCTATATAGAGGACATTTTACAAGTGAGCGGGGAGGAGATAATCTGTGGACAATCATCCTCTTGTTTCGTCCGTGCTCTTTCCTTGCTGGTCACGTGTTATCATATAGAGTCATTGTTCAGGAGGGGGGGAATGAGCTGTGACATCATCTATTGTCATTAGTGATGTACTGATGGGTCAGTGTATATCTATATAGATGGTCATTTGGTACAGGAGGGTGGGAGATAAGCGTGACTCATCTATTGTTCAGTAGTGTGTAATGATGGGTCGTGTTATCTATAAGAGGTCACTGTACAGGGAGGAGGGGTTAATAAGCTTTGACAATCATCTATTGTCAGGTTAGTGATGTAATGATGGGTCAGTGTTATCTTATTAGAGGAGAGGTCATTGTACATGGGGGAGTTAGGGAATAAGCGGTGACATCATCTATGCCGTAGTGATGTAATGATGGGTAAGTGTTTATCTATATAGAGCACATTGTAACAGGGAGGGGAAGGAGATAAGCTGTGACATCATCTATGTCATTAGTGAATGAATGATGGGTCCGTGTTATCTATATAGAGGTCATTGTCCAGGGAAGGGGGGAGATAAGCGTTGACAATCATCCTATTGTCAGTAGTGGATTAATGATGGGTCAGTGTTATCTTTTTTTTTTAATAGAGTCATTGTACAGGGAGGGGGATGGATAGTCAGCCGTGACAATCATCTTATTGTCAGTAGTGGATGTAATGATGGGTCCGGTGTTTATCTATCTAGAGGTCATTGTAACAGGGATGGGAAGGAGATAAGCTGTGACTCATCTATTGTACGGTAGTGGATGGGATGATGGGTCAGTGTTATCTAATATAGAGGTCATTGTACATGGAGGAGGGATAAGCTTGTGACATCATCTTATTTCAGTAGTGATGTACTGATGGGTCAGTGTATCTATATAGAGTCACATGTACGGATGGGAGAGAATACGCTGTGACATCATCTATTAATCAGTAGTGATGTAATGATGGATCAGTGGTTATCTATTAGAGTCATTATTGTACAGGGAGGGGGAGGGATAGCTGTGACATCTCTATTGTCAGTAGTGATGTAATGAGTGGTCGTGGTTATCTATATAGAGGTCATTGTACAGGGAGGGGATGAGATAAGCTGTGACATCATATCATTATTTTGGTCAGTAGTGCTGTAA